>JADLZK010008246.1:0-250170 GCA_015847255.1 Hyparrhenia diplandra | reverse complement strand
TAAAGAAATAGAAATACATGCATACATGAGTAACAAGTTTTACCAAGAGGACTAAGTCATGGATGCATCAGTCTCGAGGTCAAAGCGAAAATGCTACACACCAAGATAAAATTGCACAGCCCCGTGTTTGGATCCACCCATCTAACTATTACTAGTTGTATTAGCCAAGATAAAAGAAACTAACAGCTAATTCTTTGCTGTTGCATGAGTAAAAGTTTTACCAAGAGGACTAAAGTCATGGATGCATCAGTCTCGAGGTCAAAGCAAAAATGCTACACACCAAGATAAAATTGCACAGCCCCGTGTTTGGATCCACCCATCTAACTATTATTAGTTGTATTAGCCAAGATAAAGAAACTAACAGCTAATTCTTTGCTGTTTGTTTCAAAAAAAAAAAAAAAAAAAAAAAAAAACTTGCTGGGTGGTAATTAAGTAAGACACACATATGTTAGCTAGGCTTATTATTATTATTAGTCGAGGATCAACAAATAGATCCTCGACTAATTTTTAGCAGCTAACTATTGTAATGATGATCCAAACACGCCTATTGTATCAGAATTAGTTTAATGATGTTATCATTTTGCCATATCTCATGATGATCTTATGATTTATTTGGTTGGCTTTCTGCTACCCTGAGCGCCATATGATCTCTACCGCGCGCTCACGGCACTGCATGGCTTGCTTCTGACTGTTCGTGATCCTGCTCCGAATCTTGCTCCGTGCTGGATTTGTCAATATGGTCTTTGCCCTTTCCCCACAGCAGCATGTATAGGCCCAAAATCACAACAGCACCCCCTATTATGCTGCATAAATACCAACAATCAGTGGATTACTGACGATGATAATTAAACTGTCATCAGATTTATTAAGTTATTGAATTCCATTAATCATGCAGAATTAATGCATACCTTCCCAAGTATAGTTTTCACCAGAACATGAAATAGGCCAGCATGGCCGCCATGATGGCCGCTAAAGGGATCAAACATGGTAACGAAGACGGGACCTTTCTTCTGGGTGCACCACAGCTGAACGTAGAATGTGAAGCCGCTACAGGCAATTCCCCTGAAACTCAAAACAAAATCGCGACAGTGAAATGGGAAACCCAAGCCCCAAACTCAAAACAAACGATGATATGTTATGGGTTGCCCTAGCACGTTGTGGGCCTTTCCGAGTAGACGACGACGAGAACTTGATGCCAAGAAAACCTATCATCCAATCTTGGCGCTTGTGCTGCATCAACATGGCGAACACGGCTGACTGAATCCCTCCAACCGTGCACATCCAAGCCGTTAGCAAAGAATGGGCTGGGTACCGCTTGATTGAGGACGCCTGTAAATGAACCAGATGGACCAACATAAGCAGCTGGCCAATGCGATTGGTCCTCGCCACCAACTCGACGCACGACGCTGCTGCCCGGTAAGTGTATGGGTGGCTTCCAGTGGCTCAAATCATGGCTTCTCCTTTGTACAGAGTCATGGTGGTCGCCCGGCGAGCGATACCACCGCCCCAATTTTGACCATCCCTCGTAGGCTCTTGGCGTCTACAATCTCCATTCTGGAAACCACAAGATGATCCAATGAGAGTCAGTTGTCGCAAACTTTTTGGCGTGTTTTGGTTTGAGGAGCCGCTCCATCTTTTTTTTTGGTGCATCATGAGTTCCTCATTTTTGTGAATGGCTCGATCTATTTCTCATACTAGTACTATTAGCTTTTGAGGAATGAGGGTGATGATGCATCAACCCATTCCATTCCACAAACCAAAGAAGAAAAGTAAGAAAAATGAGTAGACCACAATGGACCACCTTATTTCTTAAACCAAACACACCATTTATATTATATCTTATTAAATCTGATCAGCTCATCGATCATCAGCTGTCAAAACTAAATTTTTGCAAGAACAAAGCTAGCGTATCACCGGCGACCGTACCTGAGGATGACAGCGATGACAAAAGTTATTGAAGGGACGGTATTCACCATAGAAGTGACAAATGTTGAGATGTGTACTCTAAGCTCGCAAAGTACAAGTTAGGACCTAAGCTCACCCTGCAAGACAAACAAGCTAGGCGATCTTAGTTAATAAGATGATCACTAAAAACACCATTTCGCTTAATAAAAGCTTTTTTCTATTTTTTTTTTTAAAAAACAACAATACGAGTGATCTTTTCTCCGCTAGCAACTCGATCTTCACATTGATCTTGCCATTTATTACCCTAGAAGTGACAGTACAAATATCTCCAAGAACAGCATGAATGTCATTTTTAGGCCTCAACCCCCTGCATGTACAATCAAGAAATACATCAACAACAGACAAGAGGCCGGTGGAAGACAAAGAATTCAAAGCATGAGAACAAACAACTGCTCGTTATATAATTTATGATCGATCGATGGATCTTACTTCTCAAAGTAGTATGCAAAAGGCCAGATGAGAACAGCAACAAGAAGATGCCTGTACGTCACGTAGACGTAGGAGTTGAGCTCCATGTCCATGGCGGCCTCGGTGATAAGGACATGAGCGCGAAGCACAACTGCGCCAGGATCATCACCAGGTGCGGCACGTACCTACCACTTCGCACCCCCCGTCCCATGAACCCTGCGAGTGCGAGCCATTTTTTCTTCTGATCCGGATAGCTAGCTAGCTATGCAATACTACTATTCCCCCCGACCTCGATCGAGCACATGTATATTACTACAAAATGTTCTCTCATCCAGTTGATTCGATCAGTTGTGCTACCACCACACCACCACCAAACCAACCTCTGCGGTTTATATGTATAGGCACATCGGGCGGCCGCCATTGATTATCACTAGCTGGATGACAGCAAACTGTTAGGCAATCCCACTGTTAAAGATATTCCTAGACTCCTAGTGGATACCCGAAATATTTTTATATATGGAAAGAAATACCTTTGGTAACACAAGAGGATGCCACGCCGAGCTGACCTCCTAGCGCCTGGCGGCGGCAAGCTTTGTAGGCATGTCTCGGCATCCAGACGTCGTGCTGTCCCGCAGGTTACGTGACGTGTGTGGTGACAAGGTACCGCCGTCCACTGTGCAGCCTAGCTTCACCGGCGACTGATCCCCCACCGTTGCTTGAGCTTCCTGAGAGATGTCGCCATCGTAGCATATGGACATCCCTGGTGCTTGTGCTTCCGCCGGCCGGCTCATGAGCGATGTATATATATCACCTTGTTAAGAGTTAGTAGTACATTGTGTTGTTTCGTACGCTAGTGACACATGATCTTATTTGAGTCACTGAACCAAACTGTTAGATATGTTTCCAAACACCGTAACCTTCCAAAAACCTATCTAAAATCGAATCGGTTCGGACCACCGAACTGCATACGCTGCGTCTTGCGAAGCCGTGCCGACGCCGCCTCGGGAGTGTCGGACGCGGTCTAGAGAGCCCTACGAGGGAGACACCGCCGGACGCCCCGTAGGGCGCCGGACGCCCATGACCTAGCGTCCCGGCGCACGCCCGAACGCGTCCAGTACGGGCTGTGGCAGGAAAACACCGCCAGACCGTCCGCCGTGTTCGCGCCAGACACGCCCGTCCGTCACAGTCTGGTGTCCGCGCGCGTGTTAATTTCGGCCGACTGCTCCTTTAACGAGTTTCTCGATCTTTCGGCCCCCCTCGTTGAATGCCCCCACACATCCACAATGTCATTAAGTCATCAAAAATTATGCCCGGACATTTTGGGGTGTCAACAGGTTGGATCAGATCGGAGGTTGGATCGGATCGGAGCGATGCATGCACGGATAGTAGGTACACGTATATACTGTGCCATACCTTTGACGTACGTGCAGTACAGTCATCGTGTGTGGTCGTATTCAACGATGGAGACCCTGCGGACGAACTCGTCAAGTTCACAAGCCGCGTTATTGTTCATTGTTCTGACTTGAGTTTCTGACTTGTTTCTGCCGGCCGTTATTGGCAATTACAAGTTTCCCAGAAAGTGGCGGCGCTAGCATTTTGTTCATTTTGTTGGTAGTGACTGGGCGACAAAGTTCGGCCAACCGGAAAGTACATAGGAGTATGTACGTACAGCACAAAAGTTTGAAGTTCAACTTCTGATTCGCATGTTGGTGCGACCCCTTGCAGTCTCTGAAAACATCCGCCATGCATGCATCCATCTTATCTCTGAAAAATATGCCTCCTTGTAGCGCAGCTTTTGTACTTCAGTAGTAATACACCAAGTTGGTCGTATAAAAAAACACAAATTGGCTTCGAGACGTTGCTGCCGTGCAGTTATGCACCATCAAGAATTCAAGATTGAACATATCAGGAATCAATCTGAAATGCCTTGCAGGAATGCCAAGAAAGAAAGGACGGATGTGGAATATATGCTTGATGATAGAATGCGATTCCTTCCTTCGTGGTTCTTTTCAAAGGCCAAAATTTAACAATTTGAAAAAAAAGGCCCAATTTTGTAGCTGTACACAAAAAGGCTCAGGACAATCCGGTACATATCCTAAGCTTAAATCAAACATTTTCTTTTTAGAATTACACAATACAACACAAACACTCACAAACACGCACGCACACTCATCCTTATGAACACACATATCGCCTTACCTTACCCCCATGAAGCAACTCCGGCGACTAAGCACCCAACAGATTTGGAGATCCCCCCGAAGTCATCATTGACGCCTCGTTGTCGGCAACGCCGCTACCACTGAATAGACGCCGTAAATCCTGAAAATGATAGGAAAAGGTGCGAGCTCAAGGAGTGGCTTTGCTAAATTGACACCGAAGCATTGGCTTCAAAAAAAAAATGACACTGAAAAACATGAGGTTGATTGATTTTCTGACATTCTAGCCTTTAACATTTTTTTTTTTTTCCTTTTTTCTTATTTAGGCCACTAAAATGACCACTATGCCCCTAAATTATATGACAGAAAAAGAGAAAAATGTCACAAATCAATTGCGTGGACAATATTTAAGATGCCAAATTTGTAATCCACCTGTTAGGAGTGTCACTAAAGCTAATGTTGATCACAAATTCGAACTCTCTAATCGGGTGGCTCAATCATGTTAGCAGTACCACCACGCTATAAGACTAGATAGACATACCATTTGATGCATAGAAAACTGTTGAGCGAAGTGGACATAGCATTGTTTAGTTGTCTTTGTCTAGCATCGACACACGTGTACAAGCTAAGTTTCATGTCTATAGCGAATCTGGTTGAGGCCACATGTTAAAAAGCCGAGGCTTGAATCTTCTCTCATTTGTTCAAGCATCGTTTTTACCATACGCCTAAATACGCCACGGTTCTCTCATTTGTTCAAGCTAGTTTTTTGGATTTATTTTAGTATTTTTTTTCGACACTACGCATTAAGTGGTAGGTATATGTCCATGTCAACCGCGAGTCGCTCGTGATAATTTAAATTTCGGAACTTCAAGACCTGCTGGACTCGCTTTTTCGAGATGCTCATAGGGTAGAGTTTGCATACGCTGTGTTCATAGGGGTGAAAATGGTGCGTGATAGGCCTCATGCGATTGTATTGTGTAATTAAAAAGTTATGTCCCCTTAAAAAATATAGACAAGTTCTAAATGTCAGTCAATATAGCAAAAATGCTTTTCCTATCCGAATCAAATCCGGCACAAACAGAATCAGAATTTCAGAAAGAAAATTGAAAAAATTACACCACTCCCTTCATGTGATCCATTCACCGTCAAATCTCACTAATCACCCCTTTTTCCCAATTTTACGGCTCCCTCCGTCGTCGCTGACCGGACTGCTGGACGCTTCGCCTCCCCCGTCCTCCCCGCCCGCCCCCGGCCTCACCCCCCCTCTGGCGCGGCTCCTCCCTCCCTCCCAATCTCCGAGCTCCGATGGCGCTCCAAACCCTAAACCCCCACCGAACTTGCTTGGCTGACCGTCTAATGTTTTTGATCATTTTAAAATTCACTAAAAATTTGAACTTTTTGAACTAAAACTCTAATCCACCATATAGAAATTAGACTCCCTCTTGTTTTATTTGCTCAATCATGTTAGCAGTACCACCACGCCATAAGACTCCAGATATGTATTCATACCATTTGATGTAAGCCCTATAGAAAACATATTGAGCGAATGTGTGACAAGCAAGGATATATATAAATGCTTTAAATTTCTAAGAATATATATGCTTGAATAAATGGATGGAAGATACACACATACAATTACATAGTCTAGCACGACTACACGTACAAGCTTATTTTTAAGTACTCAATAAAGTCTATAGCTAAATATAATGAATAAAAAGGAAGGAAAATGGAAAGAAGAAGGAAGAGCGGCCTGGTTGAGGCCAACATGTTTAGCAGCGCGGCCCAAAGCCGAGGCTCCTGAATCTTCCTCTCATTTGTTCCCTACGTCCACCTCGAGAAGCCAGCCCACGGCCACCCACTCCCATCCATGAGCACAGCGGCGGCGTCTCGCCAAGCGGCACCCCGGCGCTTGAATACGCCTAAATACGCCACGGTTCTCTCATTTGTTCAAGCTAGTTCACGGCGGCCAAAGGCCCCATTTTGATTTATTCTAGTGATTTTTCGACACTACGATGTTGCAGGGCGGAGGAACTGGAAGCCCACCGTCGCCACACCGCGCCGCTCTTCCCTTACGCGCTGCTGGTTGATTGGAGTGCAAAGTTAGCTAACTCGGGCGGCTTCCTTCGTTCTGGAACCGCACTCCTTCAGAGCCGGCCTGGCCGACGCACCGTCTCCCACACCGTCACTTCCATGTCCGGTATTCGGCGGCTCTAAGTGAGTGTCGCGAAGTGTTAGAAAACCTATTTCCCCGACGAAAAATTAAAATTTGTAAATTCATTATTTGATTTATAATTTTTATCATAATTAGACCCAAAATTATTACATGATAAAATTATATTATAATATTACCCTAATTGATAAATTAGGAATTAATATTGTAAATTCCATAACTCATGCATTTTAATTCGCTTTGAAAACGAAACTTCCATAATTTATCTAAATTCTAGATCTATGCAACTAACCTATTACCACCATAATGTTCTATGCTTGTTTTGTGTGCCATAGTTCATGCTAGGTTTATAGTCCCACGCGAGGTAACTTTTCGACGATCGGATTAGAGGTTTCTCCCGGAGTACGTTAGAGACGTTCGACGCCAGTGCCGGACAAGAAGAACATCCCAGGCAAGTCCTTACCCCCCCCTAATTATGACCTTAATATAATGATGAATGATGATATAAGATGATTAAGTAAGATCGATGTAACTTAAGTAAGAATGTGAACCTCCAACAAAAGGTGAGTGGTGATTGTCTACATGGAGGTAGACTAATCACAATCGGGATGAATCCCGCTGAGAGATGCTCGCCCCCCTAAGGACCGTTCATAGACCTTCTACCTAGTGCGACATATTTCGCATGCCTACACACGTCGCTTATGGGGGACGTTTGATTCACACCCCCGCTGGTTGAGGTATAATTGGGATTCAAGGTGGCCGGAGCCGCAAACGGTCGATTGATTAGGAGCGCATACGGGGAGAGTGGCCCCATGGTCCGGTTGGCGTGGATGCAGAGTAGTCTTCCACGGAAGTGTTTGGGCGCTGTGGCGCAAATGAAAGAGGCACATATTGATGATTTGAGATTGAGAGTGGTGCCGATAAAGATAGGTTGGGTAATTAGGTATTACCCGAAAGCCAGGGTGATTTGGTATCACCATATTGTCTAGGTGATGCGTCATCTTAGGGTGACGTGGTTGTCCTTCCAACCCCGAGAAGTCGCGGGTGAAGATTATACCAATATACCTAGAGTAGCACTCAAGCCGGTACGAATCTCGTTAGGCCCGTTGGAACCAAAACCCGATGGGGAAGACCGCTGGCCTATCGTGGTGGGAAATTTGTACAACCTCTCGCAGAGTTAATTAAATCTATTCAATAGCCACGCCCCTTGAATGGGCGAATGCTAGAAAGAACATCTATGATTAGCTATAACTAACCTTTTGTGATATGTGAAGGCGATGGTAAGATGAGATAACCCCTGAACTAGTGAGAGCAGTTTTAGAGACTCGCTAGGCCCAAACCCTAAAATATACCAAACCACCCCTGTTTGACTTGGCTGAGTACGCTTTGTACTCACCCTCTCGTTTTTTTTACGATATCGGCACATCCGGTAAGATCGCTTGTCAAGGTAGACGATCGACGTCAGAGGAGTTCGTGAGACGCTTGCTTAGGAAGAAGATGTAGTTGCCAAGGGTTTCCATCCGTGCTCAAAGTTGCCCGTGGGAGTATGAGGCAACAAATAGTTAACTCACACCGCTTTTGGCTAACTCTCGATAAAAATATTCGCCACTCGTAAGACTTTCTAATCCTATATTATTAAAGCTCGGATTTCTACTATATCTGCGCACCATTATCTAATACTAATGACCGTGATTTGTGCGTGATCCCGCGCAAATACGAGAGGTTAACGACCCATTAAAAGTGGGGCGTGACATCTCCCCGCGCCGCCGCCTGGCCCCGCGGCCGCCACCACCACCGCCGCAGCCCCTCCTGCACCTCCCCCCGCCGCCGTCGCGCCGCGCGGCTGTCTCGGGGCCGCCAACGAGGCCGAGACGCGGGGCGCCGCAGAGGGCGGGGAGGACGGGAGGACACGGACCTCGCCACGCTGGGAACCTCTCAAGGCCGACGTCGCGCTCAGCGTTCCCAGCTCCCGCCCGCGCCAAGGGAGGAGCGCAAGGCATACATGGAGCGCCGCCGCCTCGCCACCCGATCAGGTACTGCTCTTTGTCTGGAACTTCGGATTTGGCATTGGATACGAGCATAACGTGATGAACGAACCAGAAGTGTATGATCGTTAGCTGTGGGATTTTTATTCGTTTATTACAAATTCTGCTGTTGACCGGAAGCCTTGCATTGTTTCTGCTTTATGTCAATTTTTTAGCTGGGTGGAGGATAGATAGGTTGTGCCTTAACAACTAGATGTTGACTGTTCAATATGGATAAGCTTGAAATCCTTATCTGTTTTTGTGAGGTTGGTCATGATTTTATAAATGGAGCTGCAAAAATGTAGTTGTTAGCAATATTTTTGGTTCCTATTCATCTAATTGGGAGAAATGTGAGCAACAAATATTGTATATCAGTATGTTTATTGTTCTGTCATCTAAGAACGCCATGAGTGACTTATGTCTAAAACTGCATGGGACCCACGTAATGCAATATCTGGTTTTCGTATGTTCTGAACATTTTGTATTCTATCACTTCAACAGAAATTTTGGGAGGCTGGTGGAAACTGCAATTTAGCCTTTGCTGCAGCTAGGCTTGGGCTAAGCTGCTCCACTCTGGGTCATGTAGGAGAGGAAATATATGGGAAATTTCTTCTTGATGTGCTCCAAGCGGAGGGCATTAGTGTTGTTGGGATGCTTGAAAATACCAATGCTGCTGCATGCTGCCAAGCCTATGAAACACTTCTATGCTGGGTTCTTGTAGACCCATTTCAGAAACATGGTTTTTGCAGGTTAGAACATGCTTTTTTTGGAATAAAATTCTTCTTCATGTTTCATTTACTGTTACGAAATTCATGTCAGCTAATCCTTTTTCCTGGTTTAATGTGCTTGGGCCTCGTTTAGTTGGCTAAAGTTTCTAACTCTTTTTTCACTCTCTCTCCATCACATCACATTAAATACACCAAAAGATATATGTTTGGAGTATAAAATGTAGGTAAAAAAAATAACTAATTATACAGTTTAGATGTACATTACGAGACGATTCTTTTGAGCCTAGTTACGCCGTGGTAGGATAATATTTACCACAAACAAACGAAACGTGCTACAGTGTGCTACAGGAGTTCCAGGAGTTACTTTTGCTAAAATTCCTACCATCTAAACGAGGCCTTGGTCATTTATCAGTGTTGCTTTCTTTGCAATGCCAGCCGGACTTCAGTGAAGAGCCAGCTTTCAGTTGGATACGGACACTCCCAGCAGATATCAGGACAGCTATTCATCACTCCAAAATACTGTTTTGTAATGGCTACGCTTTTGATGAGTTCTTCCCTGATGTGATCGCATCCTCAATCGACTGTGCAATTGATTCGGGAACAGCAGTGATTTTTGATCCTGGTCCCCGTGGGAAATCTCTCTTACATGGGACCTTGGATGAGCAGAGAGCACTTGAGCATGCACTGAGGCTCAGTGATGTCCTCCTCTTGACATCAGACGAGGTTAGTTGCCATACATGCTGTAGTTTTAATGTACTACTCTACAGTAATTTACATAGGTGCTTTTTATAGAGGGATAATCAATTGGTTATATCCAGTACAACAGATCGAGTACTCCCTCCGTCCTAAAATAAATGCATGTTAAGCTTCTCAAGGAGTCAAAGTCTTTTAAATCTGACTAGTTATATAGAAAATACTATCAATATTTGTATCTCCAAATAAGTTTATTAAGAAAATACATTCCATGATCTTATAATGATGCTTATTACACATTATGAATATTAGTCCTCGCTAATTGAGATGTGCACTTATTTTTAGACGGAGGGATTAGTCATTTCTTGATGAGACCAGATTGTCTATAAAAGGCTGTGTGAGCTTTAGATGATTTATGCCTTGTTATCTCTTTGTGGTCCTATTCTGGTTGGCGAGATCTGAATGATCGTCTGTGTCTGCTTATCCTTCGCTTTATAAAAATGGATTAAACTATTTTTTAAGATAAAATATGCTGCAAAACATGGATACTCATTTTGAAAGAGTTCATTGCTGAACTAGCCTCATTTAGAACACAGTTACTGATTGTTGCATTTCCTGGTCCTAGCTTCTCTTATTGATGTTATTGTTTCACAGGCTGAATCTCTAACCAACATCAAAAATCCAGTTCTGGCTGGGCAAGAGTTGCTAAAGAGGGGGATCCGCACAAAGCAGGTTGTCATCAAAATGGGTTCCAAGGGTTCGATCATGATCACTAAGAACACTATTTCCTGTGCGCCTGCGTTCAAGGTACTCATTGTGCTGATAAATAGCCTTCATTTGTGAAGCAGTGTGTTGGAAGTAATTTAAGTTACTTTCGGATTTATCAAACTATCAATACTGACTTTACCTGTCTTCATTAGATCAATGTTGTGGACACAGTTGGATGTGGAGATAGCTTTACTGCTGCTATAGCCTTTGGGTTCCTCCATGACTTGCCAGCGGTTAACACATTAACCCTAGCAAATGCAGTTGGTGCTGCTGTTTGGTCGAAAACCGGCGAAGACATGTATAAATAATGTAATGCAGGGAGACACGTGCACACATATTCGAGAACCACATATTTCATTAATTCTTTCTTGAATATACAAAATACATGATCAACGAAAAATTGTCTTCTTCCGTCTTCTACGTCATGCTTAAGGAGAGGTCTGACTTGTAAGGAAAATTGTGTAGTTCGCCGATTCGCGGGGCCTGTTGGGCGCGGCCGGTTATTACATCCGCAAGACGAGCTTGCGAAAAACCTCCGATTAAGCTGCGCCGATGGTCGCCGTGTATTTGATCGCCGCCACCATATGCGATATATGGCGTGGGTAAATATGGGTGGCTTTGTGTCGCCAAAGCTTGGTCGTGACATTGCCAACGCCACGTCGGAGTAAACGGAATGTATTGTTGATGAAGGCGATGACTATCGCCTCGTCGGTCTGCCCGTCATGTACGCCAGCCTTCATTGACACGGGCGTGTGTGAGTTGCTTTACGCCTCGTCGGTGCCCAAAGAATAAAGTGTATCCGATCCCGTTAATTAGGACGTGTCGGTGGAATAGTGACTTCGCCTCGTCGGCACACACCCAGGATTTCGTCTAGCCTCGTCGGCACTAGACGTGTGATAATTCAGTAGTATAGGACAACCCGCAATTAGCGATGCAGGTATATATTGCTTGGAAGATGCTTTCTCATCAGATCAAATTGACAGCCTCCCGGCGTCACTTGCATTACTTCACGCGCCACACCAAATCTGGTTGCAACAACTTACTCGATCTGGCCAATACGACCTCTCGAGCGTAGAAAACAATAGGGATGGGCCAATACGATCTTCTCCACTATCATAGGAAATAGTATGGATCGGGCCAATACGACCTATCCGGCGTAGAGGAAAACGATAGAGATAAGTCAATGCGACCTTCTCCACTATCGTAGGAAGTAGTAAGGAGCAGGCCAATGCGACCTCTCTGCCATCTTAGGAAAATAATAGCAATCTGACAACGGCCTCGCGCGGCGAGGGTTCTAATGTTGTCGAGTTGCAGTAAACGAGACAGCCGGTATGGTGAAGATGGTCACAAGCACCAGCAGACTTCAACTTGCACCAACTTGGCAACTCGGCGTGCATGTGGAATTGCTTGCTTGTTTATCGGTGACTTATGTGCAACAGCACCTTCCGTCGAGACTTGCACGGCGTCGGGTAGGACTGCAGCAACTTGATCATGGAGCAGCTTAGATCATGGGGCAGCTTTTAGCATCTGATGTATATATGCATGGCATGGAACAACTAGCAAGCACGCCATGTATTCTTGATGCAGCATCCTCTGGAGAAGTAGGGCTCCGGCGTGTATACGCATGTATGTATATGTATATGGCCTGAGGGTAGCTTGCTTCGGCGACTTGACGGTTGCTTGCTCAACCTTCTTGGCATTGATGACGAGCGCAGTTTTTCCGGCGTGCGACTCAGATTGATTATCAACAACTCGACAACGACCTCGCACGGCGAGGGTTCTGACGTTGTCAAGTCGGTCGGTTGAACTGGCCGGCATGTTATATATATGATGATGCAGCTGCAAGAATCAACGAGTTGCCTGCTTGGCCTTGCTTCTCGGCGACTTAGATTGATCATCGGCAACTTCGACAACGACCTCGCGCGGCGAGGGTTCTGACGTTGTCAAGTTGCTGGACCTCGCGCTCCGAGGGTTCCGACGATGGATGTATAGCGGATTGAAAGAGCGAGCAGCTTGATCTCTTGCTGTATGATCATCGACAACTTGACAACGACCTCGCGCGCGGCGAGGGTTCTGACGTTGTCAAATCGCGCTAGAGCTTTTTCACGATGTAGCAGTAGATTGGAAGAGCCCATATTTGCTTAGATGAATATGCTAATGCATAGATGATCTATGCATCTGAACTAGGAACTCACCAGGCAATATGATGGCCGGCAACGGAAGCTGTTCTTGCATAGATGATGGTGCAGACAGGCAGCAGGGGGGCCGGCGAGTATTTGCTTCTGTCCAGGCTTTGCATCTCGGCGTGCTTGGCATGCTCATCGACGACTTGATGTGCAGTAGCTTCTTGTATCGAGCTTGACGGGAGGCCGGTAGATATAGGTAGTATATGTCTATGCGTGGATATGTATATGTGCATATAGCCTAACTAACAGGCGCTTGCCTCTGCATGGATGCAAGCTCGACATCTGGAACCGAAGGCCCCTCATGTTGGCCAGGGTGCCTGTTTATATAGGAAGCAAAGGCAGGAAGCCTGGCGTGAACTTCTTAGCCAAGCAAACACGTTTAGATCAGATCGATTAACAAGCACACACGAGTCTTGCCCCAATCAATCTCTTGTAGATGTTGCAACTTGAATCCTCCAGCCGGTGTCCTCGGCTGAAAACACAGAGTCCGAGATATCCGGACGTCCTCCGCGCTCATCTTGTACGCCAAGCAAGTAATCATCAAGTTGACTCACATATACGTAAGTTTAGCTCCCTGGTTTATGGACCCGGCCAGCCTCGTCATAAGAGTCCCGGTGTGCATATGGATGTATACGTATACATACACACACTTTATATTACTTGAGAAGCTAGAAGCCAGCCACGTACGTGCATTTTTACCTTAATGTATATCAGAACCAAGTATATGTTCCAATATCAACTCTTATTCTCTCGTCAAGAGAACTATAACCTTGTAGAAATATTTCAGAGGTGAGGACCATGTGTCATACGCTCAGCCATGGCAAATTTCGTATGCCTGCAAACACGTCAATAAGTAGTAGAAATATATTCTCGTATAAAGCTTGCCTTACATGATTATTTTATGAAAAATGATCAAAATAATCATCAAACAGCTGCAACCGCAACTGGTTGTGGGGCTGGCAGGAATGTTGCTCGCCTGGATAAAGTACTACAGCTCTTGAGAGAAGCTGATCTCAATGAAGAAGACACATTATGGACTAAGCTGATTGAAGGAAATTCTCTCTGTATTGATGTCTCAATTCTGTCTGGAATGACAAGAAATGGTTTTAGCGGGTGCATTGTGCATGTTCCTGTTACCAAAGTGGTTTCTGATCTTTTGCCAAAGTTGGAAACAGTGTCAAAACGAAGCGCTGTCCAGGCTTGATTTCATACTGAATAGTAGATGGGTGTATTCATTTTGTCGTTCACATAGATGATTTTACCTCCATGATCACACGATGTTTTCTGGTGATGAGTGGTAGTTGGAGGCTAGCCTCCAGGTAAAGCTACTTTCTGAACAGAATATGGTTGCTGAAGCTATTGATAGCTGTGCAGCTATGGCCACGTGGAATGATGGTACCACCTGAAGTTTTGTTCTAACAAGTGATTTGATGCTACAATGTGTCCCCCTGGCTCAGTAATTATTTATGCTCTGATGATTGTTGGGATGATCTGATCGTTATTGTTTGAGGCCGTCCCTTACTAGTGTACTGGCAAAGGACTTTGTTTTCTTGGGAATTAACAGTATGTGCCGTCTATATATCGCCGATGTGAACGTGGTGCATTGCACGACCTGCATGCTCCCAGGTCTAGAGTATGGAACAAACTCATCTAACATGCTCACCAACTAGTTAACTAACCAAACTGATCTCAACAAAACCTGGAGATTATAATTACACTGACAAACTAGCTCTAACAAGTAACAACCGCCACAACCAGATGATACCGGAAATATCTTTTGTCGGAAATAAACTATTCCGAGAGATCACCGGTGCATAGGGGTTTTGTCAAATCTCCAAGATGAGTATGTTCTGCGCTCCCATGTTAATCACATCTGGGTGATGCTCTACCATTGCCATTTGTCAAGTCTCCGAGCTGGAGCATCATGCTTCCATCAAGTTCACCATCATGGTGCAGTAGCAGTAGCAGTAGCGGCTCAACGATGGCAGAAACTGAAACAAGAGGTTGGGTCAAAATCCTTAGATTGGGAACGAAATATGATAAAATGATGATGAGACTTAGTTTTCCTACTTACTACTGCGGATTGGGCAAAAAAAAAAAAAAAAAAAAAAAAGAATCAAGCAATGCCAACTACTCAGTTATACAGCTTTGAGTGACCAAAGGTGACCCATATGCGCGTTCAGCAATTTTGAAGAAAATTTGACTGAATGGCCGATCAATGATTTTTGAAGATGCTATGTACTTTTATTTTACACAACTTTTTCTAAGAAATTCAAAATAATTGCTCAGAGCTAACTGTTAAACTATAAACAATTACCTTTATATTGATCAATCATGACCTAATAAAACTGTCATGTCCCTTTGGTCTGCCATGATTTTTTCGCAGCTCTCGCAAATGGCTAGTTATCTCCTTGATACATTGTAATCCATCACTGCTAACATTAAGAGAACTTAGTATTTGCTTGAGAAAAATCCTGATCTGCTTCAAGTGCCTTGAATCTTGCACTAAGGAGAGAAATGTCATCTTTAACGCTTTTCATAGTATGGATATTTCCATCATCTAATAGGGAACATGAAGTAACATTCTTTTGATTCTCAGCAGATTCATTCTCATCTTTTTCGTGACTGTGCCTAAACACGTATTCAACAGATTCCTTCTCATCGTTGTGCTGAGAAGAAATCGATTCACTAATCAAGTCCTCCCGAGGCAATGGTGAACTTTCCAACTCTGAATTTTGTATATACTGGGTACTGCTCATTGAGTGAGCACTCAATAGAGTATCATTTGTACCACCCATATCAAGTCTATTTGTGGAGGGCATGCCTAGGGTTTCCTCAATCTATGCAAGGACTCCAAAATCTTTTCCTTTTCATCTTCAAAATCAAAGATGGTATGCCTCATGAAATCTGAGGCATCCAAGACTCCAAATGTCATAGCTCCATCAGTAGCACCAAATTTTCCAACGTCAAATGGTTGATCATGAAGCTTGCTTTGGTAACCCTCAAGTTCAGCTTCCAGGTCAAGTAATTCTTTTTCCCTTTCTGTCAGCAAGTCATTTAACTTTTCAATTGCTTCCTGGTCATGATCAGCCTGCTCTTCCATCATCCGGAGATACTGCAGTGCTTCCATGTGCATCGAAGCCTTTTCCACTTGCAACCTGTTGATCATAGCCATCGCTTCGCTTGCTGCCACCGCTGAAGCACTTCGTTCTGCCTCGAGCTCCTTATAAAGCATACTCATTTTTTTCCTGTTAAACTCAGCCTGCTGCTTCAAGCGTTCCATTGAGCTTTCACCTTCATCTTCACTATTTGCATTGGCATCAAATGGGTCCATATTTGAGATGTTTCTATCAAGAAATGGTGCCATACCAGTAGCATCATATTGTCGGTACTCATCAATCTGTGCGCCACTTCTAGGCTATTAGTCATCTCATTCAAATAGCCATCAAATCCTCGTGCAGTAGACAACTGTGACAGAAATGACTTCACTTCTTCATTTGTTTTTGAATTGTTGTCCCTGGCTGAGATTATTTCAGATAAACGAGGAGATTTAAGGTAGCCTCTGCTTGCAGAAGCATTTTTCATGCTGTTGTTCCGGCTGGCATGAGTGTCTGCACTTGAGCTTGTTCTAGCACTTGTAGAAGCAGCAAAATCCTTTGCAGGTTCAACATCAGGGCTTCCTGAAACACCCACAGAAGAATCTCCAGCTTCCTCAATACCAACAAGACAAGCTACAATGCAAATTTGACATACTCAGAAATAGTTCAAGTTAGATAAGGATGACAATGTGTTAGATAACATACATACTTTTCTCTTTTGGAAGCCTAAACGCGCCTAGGAAAAAAAAAACAATTGAAAAGGAACAACAACTAGCACGATGATAACACTGTTACTATTATACTAATTAATTAATAATAATACATACGATTTCAGAAAACCACCTCTGGATACACGCATGCACAACACAATGGAGACGTTTGGGAACAATAGTACAATACACATGCAAATTTCTATAGAATGGAATTCTTGGGGCATTGGAATCAGAGATTGCTTCACAGAACTATTCAAGACAAAAAAAAAAAAAAATCACCAATCACGAAATTAGCTACACAACAGTTGTCCTACCTGCACAACAAACTCGATGCTATGCATATTATCCGTTATTCATTAGAGTCAGCAGCCGTAATGTCAGTTAGAGTAACTTAGTATTGGTGCAGAGTTTCAGTCTTTCCTGACAAGTTACAGAGCTAGGAAGGCCACGGAGTGGCCTGTAAACTCCAGTTCTAGAAGTAGAAACACTGTAAAGATCTTGTATAAACAAAAAGCAGGTTGCTTCGGGCCAAATAAACTTCAAGTCGGGAATTATCCCACCTGGTGATATTCAAAACAAAGTTTTAAGCAAATATAAATATCTTCCTTCAAGAGCACGCCTAGGCGCGTTTTTCATTAAGCAGAAAGAGTGTTACAAACAATGGTCGATCCGGTAACACGAGCATTACCTGGATCACCACCCCTACTTCTACTGGATCTTACACTAGCGATTACATTGGACCAAATTTGCGACAGGAAAGAAATAAAGAGATCAAGGCCTATCTAACCGATCTCGTCTTCCGCGATCCCTGCCATGTTCAGCTCCATGGCGGAGAGATCGATCCCACCTGCTAGAAGGGCCTCGAAACAGATCCTCTTTTTTTCAGTCATCTTGCCCCCAAAGGCAACAACGAACTTCTGCTCAATCTCTGAATCCACGGCCTCATCCTCGACCTTCTCGCCGAGCTTACGAAGCAGCACCTTCTGTGCTTGAACGGTTGCATTGGGGGTGCGCGGTTTAGCTGCAATGCGTCCACTCCTCCGCAGAGAATGTACTGAGACCGGCGTGCGGGAGCGGCTTAGACTGGGCCCATCCTTGAGCAGAGGAGTGTCGAGGGGGAGGCATATCGCCGCCTCCTGCTCCTCCCGAACCGACAGTGTCACGTGCTCGACATCGTCGTCGGAGGAGGGGAGGCGTGACGCGCTGTCGATGTCTGCGTCAGACGGCGGAGGAGCAGACAGGGAAGCCGCCGGCGCAGAAGGCGGCACTGCGCCAACCAGAGAAAGGGATGGAGCCGAGACGGCGTCCTCAGAAGTGGCTATATCCACCCGAGACGACGAAGCAGGCGGCGCGGGAGATGGCTGTGCAGCCACCGGCTCCAGAGGAACGTCCGGCGGGTCGACGACACCGAGACCCGGGAACCCAGCCTCTGGCGTCCCCACCACCGGAGACCCAGTATGCATAGGCATGTCTGGGGTCACGCCGACGAGTGTGGGGGGAACCGCAAACTCTACGTCCACCAAATCTGCCCACCAATCAGTGCGCGGAGTGACTGCTTCCGAGGCACCTGCTGTCATGGCACAGGTCCCCTCAGCAGGCGGCGTGGAAGACGGAGGAAGAGGACCCTCCAGGGCCGAGGCCCAAGCAAGATCCCGGCTCTCAGAGTCGACGACAGCCTCCAGACCCCGCCGCGCGGAGTCGAGACTGTTCGGGTCAGCCGGCTGAAGCGTCCTCGCTGTGCGCCGATGAGAGCGTCCGCGCTTGTGCTGGCCGGTTCGGCGCGTTCGCAGGTCGGGGCCCTGGACCACGACAAGCTCCCCGGGCAAAGATGGCCCGCGCCGCTATGGCAGCTCGCACATCGTCGATGAGTAAGTCCGACGAACCACCGCGGTTTAGGACGATGACGACGAAGCGCAAGGCGGCGTTGCCAATGGCATCCTCGACGTCAGTCGACAAAGGTGGAGACACAGTCATCCCCTGGCCATCTGCACTCGGTGCCGTCACCGGGCTCCCAACACGTCGTTGCCGGACAGCCATGTTGTCCGGCGCCGACACACGGAGGTAGCCTGGGGCCACTTGCAGTCGCGTGCGTAGTGGTTTTCGCCATGGCACTTGAAGCAACGCAGTGCCGACATGCATGTAGCGGCGCGGTGGCCGGCCGCCAAACAGTTGAGGCACCGATCCTCCGTCGCCTTGGGTCGGCCGCGCGGGCTGTCGGCGCGAGTGGCACGCACCGTGCGGACTCGCGGCGCTGGCTTGCCGTCATGACGCGGCGGCAGGACCTTCTGCCAACCCTCAGCATCTGGTGGCGAGGTGCGGCGACGGGAACCCAGGCGTAGGTGAGCGGGAACGCGTAGACGCTGGTGAGCAGGGACCCGGTCCACCGCAGACCCGCCCGCCCCGGCGTCGGTCGCGGACGCCTTCCTCCGGCGACGTCGTTGACGCCTACGCTTGGGGCGGCGGTTTCCGACGCCGGCGTTGGTTCCCCAAGAGACACCGCCGCTAGGACCGGGAGCAACGTCCCTGCTCCCAGAGCAAGGGGCCTCAACCGGCTGGGACGGAGTAGCGATGAAGGACGGGCGCTCGACGGCGTTGTCCATGGGGGCGCTGATCCCCAGCGGCGGCACCCGCATCCGCTGTCAGCGACAAGGCGCGGCGTGCGGCCCAGAGGTAGTGCGGTGAAGGCTCGAAGTCCACCTCTTCCTCCGAATCGGCGTCGTCGATGAGGCCGTCTTCCCCAGCGCGCCGCCTTCGATCTGCCGGTGGAGGGAACGAATGGGTCGGCATCAGGGGAGGCCCCGTCCACCACCACCGGATGCACCGTCCTCGACGGCCACCGGCGCTGGGGAGGCCCGCTCGAGCGTGGGGAGGCATGGCTGCCTGCAGCACGCGAGCTGAGATCGATCTCGCCGGTGCCTGGACACCCGCTGGCGAGAGAGGCATCAGCAGGTAGATCACACGATGGGGAACTTGGATGCGGGCGCTGATGGAGAGGAGAGGCTGGGGTCACGGTGGGGAAAAACTGAGGTACGAGCCTGCCGTACGGACGCGACCGTACGGTTCTCCGCACGATGGCTGCCGCGTGGCCACAAGACGATCGAACGCCTCTATACTCTCGCCTGCATGCCGCGCGCTGCAACATCGGCTCGCTCGATTGCATGCTGCGCGCTGCGATCGGCTCCAACGCAGCGCGTCTCCCCACCGCCGCACGAGGGCTGCTATCGCTCGGCTCCGCATCTGAGTTCGCGTACGCGCCGCCGCATTGCCCACGATCAGATTCCAGATCACGGCACGAGAGGCACGGGACTCCCATACGCGCCGCCATATTGCGCCGCATCCTAGTTGCTGCGACTCCCGTCCGATTGCGTAGCCCATGGCACACGAGCGGCGCGACGGATCCATACTCGACAAGAGCCACATGGATGGAGGTGAACAAGAGGCTGTTCACACAGCCGCGGCCGAGGCGCTAGGCGGCGCGGCGAAGCCGGTCGAATCGCTGTTGGAGCACGCTGATCCATCGCCGTCTGTCTTCAGGTAACTGATTGCGGCTTCTCCTCGCTTTGCCATGTCTTGGTCATCGTTCTATCATCATCGCTCCATGTGAGGATCATATTACTTATTAGACCTTATGATGTAGATTAAATGTTCCATCCTTGATTGACAATGTCGGTGGCGATCGTTGAGAAGAACAAGAAATAACTCATGTTGGATTAGTGGAAACTGAAGCATGTAACGAGGTAAATTGAGTAAAAAAAAATAGTAGAGTCTATATTAATTTATTTTATTATACTTGATCTCGAATGCCGTATTTCTTATTATTTGTTTTATTGAAAATTCATATGTGCAGCCCGGTGATTGATAAATCCGGATTACATTTGATCAAACCAGAAGTTGGAATGACGTTTGATTCGGAGAAAAAGGCTTATGAGATGTACAAACGATTATGCAGGACAGGTTGGGTTCAGTGTTAGAAAAAGCTCGACAAAGCGCCGTCCGGATGGCAGTTTAAGTCAGAAATTTAGGGTTTGCAACTGGGAAGGGTATCGAAGGAATGAACAATCACAAAAGGATATTGCAAGGACCGGTTGTGACGCTCGTGTTCAGTTTAGTATCAGCAAGGAAAATGTTTGGACAGTGCAAAAGGTTGTACTAGAGCATAACCATTATCTTGCTAGTCCAAATAAGAAACATAAGCTACGGTCCCAACGAGAGGTTATAGAAGCCGATAGACAATTAATTGGGCGGATACGACAGTGGAATGAAGCCCGGACAGGTTTTTATTTCATGAAGGAGCATTATGGAGGGAAGATAAAATACCATATTCTAAGAAAGATTGCTATAATGAGATTGGTCGCGAGCAGACAATACTTAGAAGCCAATGATGCACAAACCTTATCTGAATATCCGAGAAATAAACAATTACAGGATCCTACTTTTTTTATGCCATTCAGGTGGATAAGGAATCTGGCCGTATAGTAAATTTCTTTTGGGCAGATGGCCAGTCTATCATGGATTACAAATGCTTTGGTGATGCTTGTGTCCTTTGACACCACATTTCAAATAAATAAATTTGAAATGCCTTTTGCTCCGATTCTTGGCTGCAATCACCACAAGCAAACTATCATCTTTGGGTGTGCACTTATATTTGATGAGACTATTGAATCATTTGTTTGGCTATTTGAGACCTGTCTAGCAGCCATGTGCTGAAAGCACCCAAGCACAATTTTCACGCAGATCAAGACGCGGCAATGGCAGCAGGAATTTCTTTTGTGTTCCCAAATACAGCTCACCGCCTTTGTTTGTGGCATATTTTCTTAAATGCTTGCTAAACATCTTGGTCATGTGATTAATGCATCGAAGAACAAGTTGAAGGACAAGTCGGGAGGACATATCGGGAGAAATGCGAAAGACATATCGAGAGGAGAAGGTAGAAGATATGTCCGATAACAAGTTCTGGAAATAATTCAAAAGTTGTATCTATGAAGATAGGGCAGAGATTTACTTCACACGAAATAGCACGAATTGTTGGCTAAGTACAACCTTGAGAATAACTCATGGATGGCAAACCTATATATTTTGAGGGCAAAGTGGGCTGCGGTATACCGTGACTCATTTACAACAGATATGAACTCGACCCAACGGAGTGAAGGTATGAATAATGTCTTCAAAAAAAGATTTCGTAGGAGACTCGGCCTTTCGAACTCCTTGTAGAATGTGAGAATGTTGCAAAGTTAGTTTAAGGTCAAACGAGTTGGATGCTGATTTTTCAGTCCGCTGAAAAGACACCAGTTCCGTACATTCCAAATCTACCAATGTTGAAGACTGCAGCTGAAAAATATACAAGGAGAATGTATTCAGAGTTTGAGGAAGAATTTAAAAGACAGCTCACATCATCTTGTGAATTGTTGGAAGCTGTAGGGACAAACTTGACCTTCATTGTTAAGTATATGCAATCTGATCGTGGAGCAACAGTAGTATTGAATAAAGAAGATTTGACCATTACATACTCTTGCCAAATGTTTGAATGCATAGGTATGTTACTATTAAAGGATATTCTAATTACATTATGCATTCAGTAAAATATGTTATTTAAATTGGAAACTATATTTTACAGGTTTATTGTGCAAACATGCTCTGAGGGTGTACAAATACGAATCAAGTATATGATTTGCCATCGCAATATATACTACCAAGATGGACAAAAATGCTAAAAGTGGATTTTACATTCAGAAACCAGGAACTGAGGAGGTAGATTTGAAAACACATGCTGCACTTCTATCTCGGCAGCCACATCTCTTGCATTCAAGTGTTCGTCATCAAAAGAACTAATTCATAAGATGCAGAAAAATCATGCATGACTTCAATTTGGAAGCAGATACTTATCTAAGCAAGGCACATGAAAAAAAAATGAGATTTCCCCGCTCCTAATGAATGTGATCGACAACCACCAAATGGTGTCATATCATTCAAAATTCCTCAAGTAATAAAGGGTCCAAAGAAGACACGGCATAAAAAATATTGTTGAAAAGAACACAACAAAGAAGAAGAAGAAGGGTGCCCAAAAGAAAGGTAAACGACTTGTTCAATACTTATTCTCACTGTGTAAAGTTTATTTTAAATAATCTATTGTCATATATATTGCATTGTAGGTGAAGTTCGAAACAGAATGATGTACAAAACAAGAGATGAACGTGATGTGGCACCCCAAATAATTGTAAGACACCACCTATTCTCATAATTTATTCCCTTATACAAATAATTTTTGAACACTTTATTGTGATGACACAGAAAGTAACGTTGGGTCATCTTCGCCTTGGTTGGTTTTTTCGCTCAAGGTGGATATGCTCATTCCATGATGCCGGACTTCAATTATTTTGTAAATCCTTTTGCAATGCCTACTTCATTTTTGCCCGAGGATACACAAGTCTCTTAATGGGAGACGGTCAAGATGTTACATCGCAAAGTGTCGCTAGAGAGTTACAATTTGATGGAGAGCAAAATCATGAATCAAAATCATGAATCTATGTAACCGTCTTTTTTGTTTATGGGAAGATGCTACAATAGCATGACTAAAGTTTAAATTTGTTGGAATTATAACAAAGCTATTTTGTTCTTCGTCTATGGAATATGTGTATCGGTTTGACTAAAAGTTTAAATTTGTTGAAATTATTACTATGCTGTTTTGTTGTTCATCTATGAAATATGTGCTATTTCGATTGAAGCCAGCAGCTAGGCTGCCTTCAGAAAAAAAAAAAAAATGCGATCATACAGCTCTTGTGCATACAGGTCTTGCGTACATATCTTTTGTGACAAAAGAGTGAGCCGTACAGAGCCGACATGCGAAGCAATGATCATAGCCACGATCGTAGCCGAGGACTCAGCCTGACCGAGGACATGCGGGTGAACGAGTCGAGGACATGCGGGTGAACGATCGGAGCCGAGGGGCGATGCGGAGCCGACCTGCACGACGGTGACGGAAGGCACTCCCGATCCAATGAAACGCGTCCACGTCAGAACCGTACGGTCGCGTCCGTACGGCAGGCTCGTACCTCAGTTTTTTCCCAGGGGGGATCTGGGCGGCGTGGAAGCCGGCGGCTGGAGGGAGACGGAGGGTACAGGGTCGGGAGGGTCTGGGTCGGGAGGCATCCTCCAGCAAATATAAATATCAGCACTGTAACCAACTTATGAATGAGACAATGATTCAGTGCTGCTGCAACCTTGAATTTAAAGCACATTGTCACAGGTCTACTAACCATATTGCCTGAAGGTAACGTGAAATTCAGTTTCCTGAACATGGTACAAAGGAAACAAGCAGTGAAGCACACAGATAAAAAAAGTCAGTTTTAACTAGGACAACTTGAGCTCAAAAGCTACTGCATACTTAGATTACACATAGGATAAATTTGACGGAAGAACATAGAATTTCAAGCTTGGCTAGGTTCTTCTGAGTGTCCTTCGGTTCGTTGATTTGTCTGGAATTGATCAACTGCAGATGCTTCACTCTTGCTCTTCCTCTTCTTCTGTGGCAGTTTGTGCGCAGTCTGATGTTAGAAAACCAGGAAAGCCACACTCCAACCTTTTGTCTGGGATCCAAGTTGGCGTCTTCTGCCAGCTAAATGGAATATCTCTTTTGTACCTGAACAAATCATCAGCTACATTGAATTTTCTACTCCAAGTATTACCTAGATATGATAAGCTGTAGTACGGCGACATGTATGTAGAATTGCTAACTCCAATTTGACAGCAAACGGCCACAACATGGGAGCAGGGTCTACGAAGAAGCCTCATCTTGTTGCATGAACATGCAGCACTTTTCTGATTGTGCATGCTCCAAACTTATTCACCCTACCGCTAGATTTTGAATACAGGTGAACAGCTACACGCTTCTGCCCTGACCGAACCACAAACTTTTTAACATCATCTCCAAATATAACATAGTTGGCCTTTGTTTTCACGCGCAGATCACTTGATGCACCTGGGCCTTCTGCATTTTGAGATTCATCTCATCCTGGACACGCTGAGGGAACTTCATTGCTGGGTCGTTGATTGCTTTGTTTGCTGCGCGCACTTGTGTTTTTGAAGTACTCTATGATGCGCTTGAATGTCACCTCCACTATGGCACAGAGTGGAAGCCCCTGAACCCCTTTGAATACATGGCTATGCTTATATATATAAGATATATCAGTGCCCATGATGCCATACCTAGCACTATTTGTGTCATGCAGCAGTGACCACTTCTCCTTCGGTTTCAGATGGATCCAATCAGAAAAATTTGTTATTTTCCTTTGTCTGTCAACTCCATGATTTCCTTCTTCCCCTTCTTGCACTGATTTCAGTTGGTTGCATGGTGCCTCAAGTTCTGCCTCATCATGCTCGTCTGACCCCTGCTGCATTTCCTGACTTTTATTGCTTCCTTCCTTTTGCAATATATTTTGATGTCAACTCATCTAGCTCCTTCCAGATGCCAGCAAACTTACTTGGTTGCTTCTGCTGGCAAAGCCTCTTGAACATCGTCATCAACATTTTGTCACTAAAATATGCCAAGAAGTCTTCAGCAAGGTGTACCATACACCACCGGCTTTGTACATCCCTCCATGGGTGCGGTTCATCCAGGTTATTCTGAATATCATCTATAGCATTTACCAACTCCAATTTGCAGTCATGGATAATGCAGACACTAGAACGCTCCTTCACGACTGCTCGCTTCACATTCCTAAGAAACCAAAGCCAACTTTCCTTTGTCTCTCTCTCGGCAATAGCAAATGCAACTGGAACGAGGCAATCATTAGCATCTAACGCAATTGCAGTCAACAGCACCCCTTGATATCTCCCACATAGTGGTGTGCCCTTAACACAAAGCACAGGGCAACAGTAACTGAAGGCATGTATGCACTGTTCAAATGCCCAAAATATACAATTGAGGACTCGGAAGTCCTTGCAGCCCGCAACCTCTGTATCCTTGATGTCAAGAAAACTACCTGGGTTTGAATATACTATGTCCTTAATCAATCTTGGGACATAGCAGTATGAGTCATAATATGTACCAAACCTGGATTCGAAACTTTCTGTTTTACCCTCCATACCTCATGGGGACTGAGCTGCTTGCCATATTTGTCAGCAAGACAAGCTGCGATTTCCTTCAGTGGCATTGTTAGCTCGTGTTCTTCCAGAAAGTGCCCCCGACGCCCATCATCACATGGCAGCACAACAGTTGACAGTTGAGAATAACCATCAGGCACTGCTTTGAGCAGAACATCATAGTGCTTGAGTTCAGCTGAGTCCACATACAACATGAGCTGCTGGATCGAATTTTTTCTCTTCATTTTATTAACAAAGGAAGTCCAACACTTATCGGTAAATAAAACCTTGCTCTCCCAGCTCATCTTTTCGAAATACCATTCTGGATCATGGTCTAGACCATAGTAGTCATAGCAGTATTCTTTGAAGAACCCCTTGATACGGAGATCTTGGGTCTCTGGATGAAGCCGGAACAGTTTCAAGATCCAGAGCTTCACATCCACCAATGTCATCGGCCACGGCTGCGGCAGCTCCGCCACTATGCTGCCGCATGCATGCAAATCTTCTATCCCCCACACAAGATCGTGTCTATTGTCGTGTGCCCGTAGTGCACCTCGATGTGATATGTTCTGTTATCCTATACACCGAACAATGGCACAATATAAATGCGACAGATTCCGACGAACGAAATTAGATTCAGGAAAAGGCTAGTAGGGATTGAGTGCGATGAACAGTAGAGCACGAAGCCACGAACACGAACCTGTGCCTTCCGAGGCTTCTGAGGTGCCGCCGGGGCCTTCCGCTTCCTCCCACGGGTTGTGGCACTCTGCAATCTCAAAAACATGCGAACATTAGCCAAAGGGAGGTCGGGAATCGAAAATACAAGTACATGGGGGGTGGTGCAGCGGAGGAGAGACATACGGGATTGGAAGCCGGACAGGACGCGTCGGGACCGGCAGCGGTGGAGGACGCGCACGGTGCCGTTGCTGTCGCACGGCTGGACGAGCCCCCGCGCCTCCCCATGGAAGGATTCGTCGGAGGCGACCTGCGCTTGGCGTTGGTCTCACGAGCTTCGACCGTGGGTCAGAGAGAGAGAGAGAGTGACTGTGGTCAGGACTGACATGGTGGTGGCGGCGCCTGGCGGCGGGGAAAGGTAGGGTTCCCTCCATTTTTAGGCTCGCATGTTCCCGACCATTTTTAGGGCGATGGGGCTGCTGGCAACGAGCAGGTCCAGACTGCAGATCCAGACCGACAGAACGGCCTGTTTGGGCTCAATTTTGACCGATCCATTGGGCCTTGATTCATGTATATTTGTCCGTGAACATGGGTGGTTTAATTGAACGCGCACAATTGAGCTCAAAAAAAATTTGAACGCGCACAAATTCAAACGAGGTATATAATTCGCTAATGCTTCAGTATGCTGTAAATAAAACTGGATAATCAGTCCCCCAATAATAATGATTTAATAATCCAACCATTTGTGAGCGAATTTTTTTTTGTAATTTCTAGGCCTGAAACAAATCTGAATCGTCCCGTATATATCACTCTTTCTAGTAGTTAACCTTACGCACAGTTCAAGACAGCCTATGTCGAGACTAGTTCGTTGCTACAATGATTATTATCTTATTATCTCCTGAACTAATATCCATCTACATTACTATATATACAGACATCATCATCCGACGACCTTTTTTTTATGATCACAAATTGTGCATCAACAGCACGAACAAGCCACCACTATATACTGTTCATTGAAATCAAGCAAGGCTCACTGATATTTTCAGTTCAAATCCACTATCAATTAACCTCATATGGTCACATGAGGATTATACTTGTATACTGTTGTTGGCCACATGAGGAAGATACCTATCGATCTGCTGTAGAGGAGCGAGCTGAGGAACGCTATAGTGGAGAAACATAGCATAGGGATTATGCATGAGACCAATTTCTTTCTCTCACCCCATGAACTTATGAAGATAAAAGCATATCTAAACTATGAAAAGTTATGAAATGTCAATTCCAAAGCTAAATAGCATAATCCATAAGGTAGATTTCAATTTCTCCAAACGAAATGATCCAAACGGACCTTAGTGTATCCTTTTAGGAGAGTATTACCGGAAACCAACACCCTATAGAATGACCTATCTACTACTAGTTGGTAGCATCGTTTTTTTTTTCGAAATCACGCGTGTGCGTGTATTGCTTTAAGGGATAGTTGGTAGCATCGTTGTGAACATAAGTTTGAATAAGGTATAGAGTAGAGAAACATTTGGCTGGGACCTAAAAAAATACTACCTTTTCGTATAAAGTCGTACTGTAAATTGTTCCATGTCAAAGACGGTATTAGGGTTACATAAAATTTTTAACAATGAAGTTAACTTTAAAATTTAAAATTTTCTTGTGGCACTTAATTGTATAAAGATCCTATACTAGAGAATCTAGAAACACATATGCAGAATCTATTGTTTAAATAAAATTCATTGTACATCTATAGAATTTAAAAATGTTTACCTAGAAGAAATGAACGAATTTACAGCATTAGATGCGCGGTTGCACCTTTTTATTCCCTAGACCAACCAGATGATTATCCAAGACAAAATCACCTAACCAGATTAATGTCAAGGTTCCAAGACATATACACCTAACTAACTTGTTATAAGTCGACCTTTCAATCGTTTGATTATTATATATCCCACATCTTCGAAATGAATCCATGCATTTTTCCATGGAAGAACTAAGCCCTCTCCAGGCCAGGAAACGGCGACAAAGAAGAGCCAGAGCTGTTTAGGACGACGGCGGGCAGGGAGGGTGGGGAGCCTGAAAGTCCTTGCAGTTGCCTCCGCCGCCGGGTAGGACCTGCAAAACCATGGCCAGCGCCTCCGCGCCGTGCCCCTCCGTCATCGTCGCCCGGCCGCTGTCCGCAGCCAGCAGCGGCCTCGCCGCGAGGATGACGTTGCAGAGTTGCATCAAAGCACGGCCACCACCACCGCCCTCGCCATCATCGTCGTCACTGCCATTCTAGCTTGCCTTGTGTGTGTTTTAGTGTAACCCGTAAGCACACTGCACGTACAGCAAAGCAAGTAATACTGCAACTAAAGCAGGGGCTTGTTAGCTAGCGCTGGAGTCTGGAGACGCTCTCGTTCAGCTGGCTAATTGTTGGTTTGCTGGGAGGGAAACATGCACGATGGTTGCCTTTTATAGTATCGATCGTGAGACGTGACGCCGAAAAGCAGGTAAAACGAATTCAAGGACCAGGTCATCAGTTCGAGCCCTGTGTATACTAAGAGTAAAAAAAATATTTGTCAGGGTCAAGCCTAATATTCCGTATAAACCACGCGGTTTTTCATCACCGGGTCGGTCCATTTATTTGAATGAAAATTCGTGAGTCTAAATCTCAAGTCCATGCTAACCAGCCAGGACAGCAAGACGCATGCAAAAGTCTGAACTGAGGGGGCATGCCAACACATTTGGTTGTGTCCATCGATTGTATATATACGTACCCAGCTGCGGATCCAATTCGATCGTATGTATGCATGCTTGGCTTCGTTCTTGAATCGGTCGATCTCTGCTAACGGTTGGACCGAAATGCAAACCATGCCTTTGACAGTCGTGTCCGGGTCGTATTCAACGATGGAGCCTCCTGCGACTGCGAACGAATTCGTCAGGCTCACAAGCAGCTATTCTTTCTGACTCATTTCTGCCGGCCGTTACCGGCAATATACATCAGCTTTGCTCATTTTGTTGGTGGTGACAGAGTTGGTCGATCGATTGGTCACTGGCCAGCCGGAACATCAGAGAACTGTCGTCATGAACGGTTGATGGCGTGGCCACGAGCTTCCCTCGAGTCAGTGCTTTGCTTGTTTGTGGGCTGGGCCTGAGGCCGTAGAAGTAATAAGGTAGTTGACTCGTCAACATCATTTCTATATGGACACCGGACAAAATATACTTTTTTTTTTGAAAGATCCAAGAACAAGTTGTTACGGCTTTGGATTAATAAGAAGAAGATTGACCAAGTTTTTGAGGGAAACGGCCCAAAAACCACACCCACGCCATTACAAAACGAGAAAACGACAACCCAAAGAAGGGCTTGGTCGAAGAAGCCTAGCCTAGTCTAATCCACGGCAACACCTTCAACAAAGATTCTGGCGTTCGGAAAGCGCCGCGCCCGCTCGTCGGGAGCGGACGGGTGCACACCGTGGAAGGAACTAGGGGCAGCGCCCCCCAACGAGAAGAGCGGCGCCCGTGGCGTCGCCCGTCGCCCGAAACTTTAAAAAGACCCCGGATCAGATGTAAGCCTAGCTTCCGTAACCAAGCAAATCGCCCTTGTCGTTGCTGCTAGCCATCTTGCTGAAACCTCCGAGGGGGATCGATCGCCCGGCTACCTGCGCGGCAGCGGGCTGCATCGGCCACCCCATGGCAAGGCGACTGTCGGAAAAACCGGAAAAAAAGGCTCGTCGCCGCAGCGTCCGCTGTCGAGCGCCAGGCGCCGACCTTCATCTTCATCTTCGCCACCTAGGCCTCCGCGGGGCGGCTCTACCTCGGGAGCACACGTGCTCAGGGACCCAGCGGACTGCCTCGAGACCGCCCCGGCACGCGGTTTCCATCGGCGGCTCGACCGCGAGAGCATGGACCGGAAGGCGGTCACGCTCACCGGGAGCCGTGGACCACCGGAGAGCGGCGGAAACCCCCCGGCCCCATGGACACCGATCAAGGAACCGCCAGCCCATCAAGGGAGGGACTACGAGAGGAGTGCTGCCCCCCATGCCGCCATAGGCCAAGCCACCACCACGCGCCGCCGGCCGCCTGCACCGGCCGCCACCGCTAGCCACAGCGCCGGTCGTCGAGAAAGAATACCGGGGATGCGGAGAAGGGATCTCTCCGCCATCTCGGCGCATGGCACCGCACCCAGCAGCAAGGGCCCCTGGATCTTGCCGCAAGGGCGGGACCCGGTGCGAGGCCCGTGTAGGTGTCCCGGCGTGCCGCACCACCATCGCCGCCCTCCGATGCTTGGAAACGCCAGATCGGATGGCGAGCCGGATCCAAACGCCACAGCCCGGGAGAGAAGCGCAACCGCGGCGGAGAGGGGATGTGGGCGTCGTTAGCGGCGAAGAGGATGCCCCGCCGCCGCCGCCATCCACACCTGCCCTGCCGGGCAGCGGCCGCCGCCGTGTGTACCGCCGCCCGCCTCGCCCCAGCCGCGTGCTTCGGCGGCGCCGCGCCCGGCCAGCCCGCGCTACCACACCACCACGCCCAGCGAAGGTGCCCCCCCCCCGCCATCCGGCGGCGGCGGCGGCCTTGCCGGCCGGCAGCGGCGGCGTGGGCGGGAGGGTGGGGAGGAGGGGGGGCGCGGCGGCGGCTGGGGTTCCGCCCGGCCGCCCGCATGGAGGCGGCAGCGGGGGAAAAAAGGGTAAAAATGTTCTCGGACAAAATATACTTGTCTCAAGTTTGTTGCCATCATGATGGCACCGGAAGTCTGCTGCCACATCCGTCCCCACATCGGCAGCCACTCAAGCGACCTCAGCGCATCATGAACAATGCCGAGCTAATTAAGGGTATATTTTTTGAAAGAATTCCATCAAATGCGTATTTGAGCAAATCTTTTCGAAAAAAGGGCCAAAAGCAAAATAGGCGGGTGGCCAGCCTACCCTTTGCATCATTGCCCCTAGCCTTCATGCGGCTGTGTTTTCGGGCGTGCAATAGACCCCTAGCAGTAGTGGTGAGCCGCGAGAATGTAAATGGGGGATCCAAAGTGGTCTCAGGTAGAAGAAAAGGGACCAAGGGGAGTTTTTAAAAGATTGAGAAAAACTATAGCCAAAGGGGTTACAAAGGGGTCTATTAAAAATTTTTTTCTACAATAATTGGAAAAATTCCTCACGTTTATCACTATTATAAATGACAGTGGATTGAGCCTTTTTAAACCTGACCCATGGGAGCAAAAATGTCGCCTCCCGTTGCCTTCGCAAATGGAGGGATTAAGAATGGACGGCAATCTCCTTCTATCACTATTATAAAGACAGTGGATTGAGTTTTTAAACCTGACGGAGATGCTCACCAGGTGGCTTGAACCTTTCCAACCACCGTTTGTTCCCCCCTCTCGGACAGCTTGGTCTCTTGTCTGGCACACGCAGAGATGCAAGAGGTTTTGCATATACTTACATATAATTTAAACAATTATATTGTTGATCAAAATTTGTAAAGGTTGACCTCCCTGTTTAAAGTATGGTTATCATTGCTGCGGTGGAGTATACATATGTCTACTACTGTGTACGTCGAATGGTCTCTAATAATTAAGCTGTCTGTTGGAATAAAGGAGACACGTACCCATGGTAGCTGAAGAAGTAAAACGACCAGACCAGACCTGGTCATCGTCGATCATGTATTTAGTAGGCGCGAAGCTAGCTACGCGGTTCTTCCAGTCTTTCAGAGAAGAGCGCGCGGTCCATTTGAACTCAAATTCCAAAGTGTGAAGTCTCTGTATGTGCGGTAATAACCAGGCCGACGCAACGTACGGGGACGGTGTCGTAGAGAAGTACCTAAGCATGCCAACACATACATACAATTGTCTCGTGCGCGCTGCGAGCTGCCCGCTGAAATGGTTCAGTTTGGCTATAGCTAGACAGGTACGGAGAAAGTCACAGCGACCACCACGAGAGCTACATATATAGTTGCAATTAAGATGATTGTAGAATTAGTATCTGATATACTATATGCATATGTCTTGTGTTGCTTGTTCTAATTTGAGCGAGCGAGAATTATTCCCGGCATGGTCCAATCGCTGCTTGCTAACTGTGTGCAGTGTTGGACCGATCTCTATAATTGTTTTCACCAATGGTTTTTGTTATAAATCAGTGGTGATATATATTATAAGAGGTTTGTAACAAACCAACGGTGAAAATGTTGTTGCAAAAATATTTTATGTAGTATAGTGTAATCTTCTTTTTAAGTACTAAAAGAAAATTTCAATCTGTAGAGAGGTAACTTAAAAAAGAGGATGATCCTCGCGAACAAAATTATATAAGGCAGGCATTACTGATTAGTTTTTTTTTTTAAGATCGAGCCGTTCACGCGTATTTCATTAAGAGGAGAATAACGAACAAAAAAATTCAATCCATAAGTACATATGCAGATTATATTGTTTAAATAAAATCCGTTGTTCATCTAGAGAGAGTAAAAAATGTTTACCTATATATTTTTTTTTATACAAAGAACAATGTTTACCTATATATAATAAGAGATTAACGAATATACAGCATCAGATGCGCCGTTGCACCTTAATTTTTAGTTTTTTACCCTATATATGAGTTTGTTTCATGCCACATGGTATATAGCTAGAGCTGACCCTTTGATGGATGGATTATTTCAACAACTTTGTGAAATGGATAAGTTAAAGTACAAACTCAAGAATGGACCTGCTGGTCCACCACCCCGTACTTAATGGCGGTTAATGACATTATTAGCTAGCAGCCTAAAACCTACTTATAAAAAGGACACCACATTATCTCTATCTCTTCCGACAAAACCATATACACATATGCAGAATCTATTGTTCAAATAAAATTCATAGTACATCTTGAGAACAAAAAGGAAAAAAAATAAAAGAAAAGAACGAGTTTTACAGTATTAGATGCGCGCTTTGCACCTTTTACTGCCTAGATCAACCTGATGAATCCAAACTCAAATCACCTAAGCTAGCTAATGATGTATATACGACTTTTTGTTTTTACATGTCTACTTATGTCAGAGAAAAATCTCATTGCATACACTAATTAAGTACTTATATATCCTGTCGATCTAATATGAACATCTTGGGAAGAATCCAATTTTCCCACGGGACGATTAGGGCAACGACAGTCGACAGAGTAGAGTCAGAGCTAGCTACGGGCATCCATGGTGGCCGGGAGCCTGCCAGCCCTCGCAGTTGCCTCCGCCGCCGGGTAGGACCTGCAAAACCATGGCCAGCGCCTCCGCGCCATGCATGCCCCTCCGCCATCGTCGCCCGGCCCGCTGTCCGCAGCCACAAACAGCAGCGGCCTCGCCGCGAGGATGACGTTGCAGAGTTGCATCAGAAGCACGACCACCGCCGCCGCCCTCGCCATCATCCCCGCCGGTGCCATTCAAAGTCCAGGGATCCTTGTGTGAGTGTTGCTTGCTAGTTGTAGAGTGTGTGCAGTACGTCAGTCGAATGCTGGCTCTTGGTTTTTGCTTGCAAGGTGGCGGTCTTTTATAGTATTGATCGAGAGACGTGACGCCGAAAAGGTAAAACGTATTCAAGGACCAGGTCAGTTCAAGCCTTGTATACTAGTAGTAATATACTAATATTTTTCAGGGTCAAGCCTAATACGTTCTCCATAAACTACGTAGGACGCGGTTTTCATCGGTCTATTTATTTGAATGAAAATTCCCAAGTAGTAAAAAGTCCATGCATGCTAAGCATGCAAGACCAAGACGCAAGAAAGTCTGAACTGAGTGCGTGCCAACACATTTGATGTGCCCGCTGAAATGGCTCATTGTGTGTAGTGTAGCTTGCTCCGCAGAAACTCACAGCTAGCGACCGTCGTATATCGTATCCGTATGTATTCATGCGTGGCTTCTTTGTTAGTTCTTGAATGGATCTCTGAATTCTCGGTCGACGATCATGCTGACGGCTGGACCGGTGCATATACATACTAGCTAAGTAGCTACTACGTACTACTGGTCTACTGCCACCAGTGTACGTCGTCGCGTACGTGTCATCGATCCGATCGATCATCGGGTCGTGAAGTACGAATTCGTCATCAAGTTCACAGAAGGCCATTATATATTGTTCAATTCTGACTCTTGTTTCCGCCGGTGGCCGGCTGCTACTGGCAATACATCAGCTGCTTCCAAGAAAGTGGCGGCGCGCGCGGGCCTACCTTCGTTTAGCTTTGCTCATTTGTTGGCGGCGACACCGAGAGTAGGTCGGTTGGTAAGCCGGAGCTACGAAAGAGATGGAATTCACTATGCTAAAGTATGTTAAGTTTGATCAAAACTTACATATATAGTAATAAATATTAAAATCAAAATTATATAATTTTAACATTTTCATTTGTTTAAGTTCCCAAACATAATAAATTCAAAATTGAATAAAGTATAATACGAAGAGAAGATACATAATGACACAAGTTAGTGCGCGCGGGTGGAGGATTAAAGTAGTTTGCGTATATGTGCATGTACGCCAAATGCTGATCGAACAAACGGTTGCCTTTTATGCTATGGTGATTCGTGACACTTGCTTAACCGGCCTCCGGAAAGGTAAAACAAATATTAATTAAGGACCAGGTCATCAGTTCAACTGTTGATTCAATCCATCATGTAATATTTGTCAGGTCAAACCTAAAATACAAGTGTCAAGCAAGCAAAGTGACTTTCCTAGCTTGGATTGTGACTTCTCGGTCGGTCTATTTATGCATGCTAACGATCGATTGGATTGGACCGACGATGCATGCACAGACTAGGTACTGCCATACCTTTGACGTACCGTACAGCCATCGCGTCTTGTTGTACTATTCAACGGTGGAGCCCTGCGAACGGATTCATAGAAGCGGCTACTGTTCTATCCTGTTGCTTCCGAGAATGTGGCGGCGCTTGATCAGCCGGAAAGTACATATAGTACGTACGTACAGCACAAGTTCCTGGTTCTGATTATTTTCCATGTCCGTGCGATCCTAGGTATCTTATTTCCTCTACCTCTTTTACTTAACATTTTTAATGTTTGGAAAGTCAAACGTAATCGTGTTAGTATTTAATTATTAGTATAAAAATATTAGTATTTAATTATTTATAATACATACTAATTAGTGTTGAATAGATCTTCGAATCCCTCCGTTCCAATTTACTCGGCATACAACTAATTTTCAATTTGGCCAAATTAGGTGGCGGCCTACCATACCAGGCGTTTGGTCGTAACTCATCATGTTAGTACTACCGTGAATTTACTTGTTTCAGCTTGTTTCAAGCTATTCCTCCTCACATATATACATATAACACTATTGAATCACCAAATTAAATCATATCAGCAGGACACGGTGCAATGCAGAGCATCTCAATGGATTGGTAATTGAAGTTAGCATCCTTAGTTTTGCCAAAATCTCTTAATTATGCTCGACAGAGAGGGTTGGACGAAATTCAGGCCAAAGCTCGCATATTTTGCGCGCCTTCAAGCTCCGTGCATCCCTCCATCCTCCTAAGAGAGGAGCACCAAAACGTGAGCAAAATTAAAATAGAAGTTTTTCCGGATTTTTGATGCTTATGTGTGAGAGAGAGGGAGGTTTTAAGATTTGGGCTTGTTCAATTTCTGGGATCCGCAGGGTTCTAGATGAAAAGTATTTGTCTTTATGGTTCTCTCGTTTTCTTTTTCTATGAATTGTCTGAATGTTTAGAAAATCATAACTAATTGTACGTAGGAACATGCTAAAATGTGAACTTTTTGAGTAGCCTTGCCATGATGTTCTATACTTAGAAAAAATATGAAATCATGACTATCAATATTTTTTTGGATGTTTAAAAATTAGCTCTTTTAATTAAGTGAAAATTGTTAGTTAATGTGTGCTGCCAAGTGAGAATTGTCAAACCATTAGAGATGTGCTTTAATTTAACTTAGCAAACATCTTGAGGAGTTGGCAAATTTCAACTGCTGCCAAGTGAGAATTGCCTAACTGATAGAGTTGCTCAACATTGTTAAGGCACCATACATACTGTCTTAGAATAAGTTTTTTTTAAACGGGGCGTGGGCAGATATAGGGTCTACCCACGGCCCATGGAGAATAGTTATTCAGTGCAACTTCATGGACCGTTGAATTTTTTTTTTGAGCCAGGGGCTGGAGTCGGGGTGGGGGTGGTATCTTGATGATAAAATAGGCTAAAATTTATTTGAATAGGTTAAATACATATAGAAATTTTTTACATCATGCATATCGCGTAAAACTTATTTAACATGCGTATGAGGTGTTATTGTATTATTTTCTGCACCCCCCCTACCTATTAGTTCTGGCTCCGCCTCTGCTTGGATGACTAAAATAATACTCTCTTCATTCCAAAACTATATAAGTCAATGTCTCACGAGGATTAACAAGAATGCTCTATTAGAGACAATGAATAGTAAGAAAAAAAAAAAGAGAACGACGAAATATCACCTTTTTCAATAAAGACATTAAATATTTGGAGAAAAGAATACAGCGACACATTTATATTAATTACAAGCCTTAATCAATAATCTAAGCTGTGTTGCCTTGTATCAGCAAGCTAATAACCGATCACACGGTGCAACTTGCTGATTGCAAGTCGAGCTATGTTAGGCTGTTTTATTTCAAACTATCTGTTCTAATTAACTAAACCAAATACCTTATCGATCTACTATAAATAAATAGCTTAAAAACCATTTTCCCATGGAATTGAACAAGAACCGAAGATTCATGAGGCGGCACACGACCAGCAATCTACGACGACGGTTTTGGGTGGGCTGCAGGGGTTCCCGTGTTCGTTATAGTGGCAGTTGGTGTCGCCGGAGCCGTCCGGCGGCGACCCTTTACCCTTGTCTAGCACCTGCCCCAGCTGCCACCCGCCGTCCGCCCCTGCCGCCGCATTCAGCAACGGCCTCGCCGCGAGGATCACGTCGCAGCATTGCATCAGTAGCACGGCCACCAACAACGCCTTCATCATCGTTGCCGCCGTCGTCGATGCCATGTCGTCGATGCTACGTTTGATTCCAAACAATGCAAGCTTGGGCTAGGTGTGCGTTGCTATACGTAGTACTTGCTAGCTAGTGAGGAGTATATGTGCGTACGTGGAAGAAAGCGTCGAAGTAGGAATTTGTTGGAGGGAAGCATGCATGATGGCTTCCTTTTATAGAGTTCGTTTCTCATATGTCTATTGGACCGGGTCACTATTACCATGCACCATTTTCGAGACTTCTAAATGTTCTTCTCAGATCAAGCCTAAGCCAAGTTACACGGATTAATTTTCAAACTGTGATCGGCGCGGTCCGGTCATTTGAGTTCAAATTCTAAAGTTTGAAGTCGATGCAAGTGTCGTAACGAAAGCATGCATGCAAGTTCAAATTCTGAAGTTTGAAGTCGATGGAAGTCCCAAGATGGACCATACATATATGAACATAGGAGTATATATCTACTACTCCGATCCAACCGGAAACATCTATTTCCTCGATGTCTGCTTATAATTTTCAGTCACATTGGGTGCCCCGCGGAACGTAACTGTGGTATTCAGCAAGTATTTCTAGCTTCTCACATTGCCTTGTTGCTTGGGCTCGTGAATTCTCAGTTGATCTCTGCTTCCTGTTGGACCGGTTCATGCGTGAATGTTTGTGACTTTGGACACGGTTCGGTCGTATTCTTTGAGTCGTCACCGCGGAGGCGCGGACTAATCTCGTTCATCATGTTCATATATGTACGTCATCAAGCGCAGTACTGTAGTCTGTGCAGTAGTACTACTACTAAGTTACTTGCTGGCGGAAACATTTATTTATCAACATTTCTTAATTAAAATGCTAAAAAAAACTTTTTTTAATTAAATGTGTTCTGAGAATCTACAAGATGAAGGGCATGCAACCATACAGGATCATGTGGATGTCTTAATTTTTTTTAATCCTAAGACGGCTGTCTTATATTGCTTCCGGAAGACACTGACTAACCCGAGGATCTGTTTTATTAAGAGAGCTCCACTACTACAAAAAGTGATTCTGAATCCTATATTCATATGGATCCATCGTGGACATGGCGGCATGGAGCAGCTGCACCGTGTGGATCTGAGATTCATCGAAATGTTTGGTACAGCTCCACCTCCCTTTCTATCTCACTTCCACTTTATGGCGTCTCAATGGTTGTCATATAACTAGCTTGAGTAATTCTATCGACAATCAATGATGATTTACAAATAGCTAGCTAGATGAGACATATAAATAAGAAAAAATAAACACAACAGCTGAGAGTTATGTGAGAGATGTTTCTAGGAGATTGAGCTAGATTATAGCTATTTATTAGTATTTGATCTCTTTTTAACAGCCAATGAAAGTCACTACTACCTAAAAAAATTTCATGGGGCGGATTTCATTTACCGTGGCGGGAAATGTGTCCATCACCGTGGTAGGCTCACGGTTAATGTAGGATTAACGGCGGCGGGGCATTTTTTGCACGCCACGGTTAATAAATTAGGAAATCAAAAAACCGCCGCAGACTCGAATCTAGGCCGCATGGGCCTAGGTTTGGATCTCGATGCCGCCGCCCGCCGATCCACGCCCGCGGTACCGCCCGGGAGAGCGAGCTAGGCCGAAATGTCGTTGCCGGTCGAGGGGCCTGCGCCAAGATCCGTCGCCAACGAGCTGATCCGCCCTTGCCGGCGGGCGGATCGGCCTCTGCGGCCACCGTCTCCGGATCCACCATCGCGGCGGATGATCTGCCCACCTCATGCCGGCTTGCCTCCTCCTCACATGGTGGCGCGTCGGGGCGTGGCCCTCCTACGCCGCTGTAGTGGTGGAGGAAGGCCAATCATGGTGCCCGCCGGATCCACGCTGCTGGAGAGGAGGGAGAAGGGGAAAGGGCCGTCGTGGTGCCATCGGCCGCCAAACTTGATCTTTGCCACTCACGCCTTGGATCCACTCGTCGGTTGCCTCGCTTGGAGGAGGGAGGAGGGACGGGCGGTTGTGCCTTGTGTGGAGGAGGAAAGGATCTTTGGGAAGGCGGCTCGCGCGTGGTGGGGAAGGAGAGGGTGGTGCTCGCGCAATGGAAGAAGAAGTGCTCACGCATGGTGGAGAAGGAGAGGGCGGCTCGCCAGCTCACGTGGTGGCTTCTCGGGCACGAGTACGAGGGGAGGGTGAGGATGAGAATGGCTGCCCCTAACCTAACCCGTTGTATTTATATTGAAGCAACTATCGGCCCTCATCTGGGCCGGTTGGGCCTCGGTCTTTTTTTCTGGCAGGCCTTTAACGTTGCCCGCCACGAAAAATAAAAAAATGGCCACCACGTTAATCGAGGCTATTAACTATGGCGGGCAAAAATGTGCCCGCCACGGTCAAAGTTTGAGCCTTTGTCTTGCAAAATGATTTATGTAGTAGTGAGTTTTACTTTTTTTTATTTTTTTATACCTCATCTAGAGCAACTCCAACAGTTTTGCATATTTGGGTTGACATTTGTGCGTGTTTGCCAAGTCTGAAAATAGAATGAAAAGCTAAAAATATGGTCATCTCCAAGAGTTTTGTACTCTGGACTTGGCAAAACAAAAAAATTATGGGTACGTCAATCACCTCTTGCGTCGACAAACCTGATTGCTTTCGATGTCGCTGAATCTGTCGACCAAAAGATGGAGACAACGGCCAACACAGTTGTTCGGCACTCAATGAATGTTGTTCGGCAGGATTAGGCGATCAGGTGACAAGCTGATTCGCTGCAGCACTCAATGATTGACAAATGAGTGATCACCTTTTGTTGTCGGCTGTACAACAGTATCATTCATGTGCCTGTATTGATGTTCGGTAGAAACAAAAGAGCGTGGACGGAAGGGTTCGCGTGGCGAGGTTCGTCGCGTCGCGGATGAACTTTCGGGGGCAGCGGTGAGGGAATTTTGTGCGGCGGGGATATATGCCAAGTGCGACTTGGCGTGGCAGATTTGGGAGTTCAGGGAAGAATTTGTCAAGTTTTGCAAAAATGCCAAGTAAAATACAAAATTATTGGAGACCTATTTTAATGTTTCTATCAAATTTCAAAAATGGCAACCTTGTTTGCAAAACTATTGAAGATGCTCGAATAGAATTCGTACTTGTTTGGCCACCATCGGAGAAGCCCTTAAACCGCACACATCAGAGAGCATAATGAAAAAGATGTAAAAACACCAACGGTGTTTTCTTCTTCCTCCGATCTCACACATCCTCGGCGCCTCGGCTCGTGGCGGTGCTCTCGGTAGGCGCAACCACGGCCTCATCTTCGCTGCGCCCCCGTGTCGGTCTACCACGATTCACAACCATATAAAAGGCGTGCCCTCCGCCCCCATGCATGATGATTTCCTTATCTAATTTCAGCCAAAAATTTTCACTTTCTTTTTTTCTTCCGCCCTCTTTCCTTCCACATCTGATCCGTTCCTACTTCCTGTCCCCCGTTTCCATCGGTCAACCGGCGCCCGGCGCAACACTGCTGTCTGCATGCGGGGCCGCCTCTCGCTCTTGGCGGCTCCGTCGTTCCCCCGCGCCCATAGCGCGCCGCCGCTTGCCGGACCGCTGCGTCGGTCTCGGCGCCCCCGCGCAACTCACAGCCTTGTGCGGGGGTTGCGGTCGATGGCTCCGCCGCCTCCCCCACTGCGGTGATGGCGTCGGCGCCGCTTGTCGGACAAGCGCACGGTCTCAGCGTCGGCGCCAACTCTCATCCATCCAGCGAGGCAGCCTCGCGCTCGCCGTGGCCCGTTCCTCTTGCTCCCACAGATTTGCTGTGAAACCCAAAATCCAGCTCTTACGGCCACCGGCGCTGCGGCAGAAGCGGGAGGCAAAGCCGGCGCAAAGTGAAGGCATCGATGTCGGTGGCGACATAATGTTAGTGGCGGAATGTGGCGCGCGCGAGGTGCTCTTGTTGTGTTCAGCGGCGGTGGATGTCGAGGCGCTCCTCCGGATGATATGGAGGCGGCGTCCCGTCGACAAGCACTTTGTGACCACTAGTTCATCTGCAACCTCCCAGATCTCCACCTTCTATGTCGTCTTCATCTTAAGTAACCGTATTGATTGGATGATTGAACTTGGGCGGTATTGTCGTTAGATGAAACCAAATTGATATACATGCCTAGATTTTTCTGAATTTGAGCAACCACGCTTGTACATACAATCTTTTTTTAGCGTTTGTACATAATATGTGATGACTTTGTTGTTCTGCGCTGCAGGTTGCCAACTTAACTAGCCATCGACCTATAATTCACAAAATATATAATTCAAATGCATAAAAAATTAATTTTTTTCCCGTTGTAACGCACGGTATTTTTGCTAGTATAGAAAATTCATTTAATTATGTAGCTAAAAAATTATTATTTCACTCTATATAAAAATAGGATATAATTATTTGAATAGGCTAAATACATATAGAAAAATTGAATATGATGTGCGCAAAACATATTTAACATGGTTATGAGGTGTGGTCGTATTATCCGCCACCTTATTTAAATGTTTTTGGCTCCGCCTCTGCTTGGATGGCCAAAATAATACTCTCTTCATTCCAAACTATACAAGGCAATGTCTCATGACGATTAACATGAATGCTCTATTAGAGACAACGAATATTAAGAAAAATACAGACACGATGAAATATCATCTTTTTTCAATAAAGACATTAAATATTTGGAGAAAGAATACAACGACATTTATATTATTTGTAAGCCTTAATTAATCAATAATCTAAGCTATTGCCTTGTATCACCAAGCTAATAACCGATCGCACGGTGCAACTTGCTGAGTGCAAGTCGAGCTATGTCAGAGGCTGTTTTATTCTCGCAAATTGTCTGTTCTAATCCAATTAACTAAACCAAATACTTTATCGATCTCTACTATAAATTAATATCTCAAAAACTATTTTTTTTTTAGATAAAAGGGTTTCCCCGCTTTTGTATTACCAAAAGCCACCAACATTCAACATGTTTAGCACAGCGTATTGGCGCGCCCGCCAAAACAGAAAGGTCTTAGGACACAAAACACGTTTGACTCAGACCCCAACTAAGCGCTAGGAGAACTAAGCTGCACTGAAGTGGCTAAATCCCATTGCCGAGCATCCGATGGAGCCGATCCTGATGATGAATTGGTCATCTCCTCCGGCCACTGCAGTTGAGGTAGAGAGCAAGCTCTTTCCTCTAGTTTTCTCACCAGACTCTGTAACTGACTTCCCACTTCTTCCTTGTAAAGTGGAATCCATCTTGACAACATCTTGGAGATCTTCATCAGCACTTTCTTCATCCCTGTCCAGACCACACCCTGAAAGCAAATCTCATTCCTTAGTTTCCACAAGGACCACAGAGTAGCAGCACAGACTGCATTAGTCAAAACATGTCTCTTATGAGCAACCCATAGAGAGGCAACAGATTCATAGTTCATGCCAATATTCATGTTAAGCAGTTCACTAATGATACTCCAAACATAGTTGGCTACAAAACCTTCAAAGAAAAGATGATTTATGCTTTCATTTTCAGAGCAAAACAAACAAGAGGGATCATCAACCGGTCTTCTTTTAGCTAAGTTATCCCTAGTAAGCAGTCTGTTATTAGACAGCAACCAGAGAAAGAATTGGACCCTAGGTGGGATCACCACTTTCCAAATGGAACTAACAAACATAGGTAAAACTCCTCTGTGATTAATCACAGCATAGAGGGATTGTCCGGAGTACTTCCCAGTAGAAACATAGCTCCAGATTATATGATCCTCCTCATTAGTGAGTTGAATAGTTTCTATAGCACTTACCAACTCCAACCATAGGTTCATACCTCTAGGTGATACAGTCCTCCTAAAAGTCAACATCAACTCCTGTCCATTCCACACATCATGAATGGTTTTCCCTTGTTGTTCATTTATAACATAAAGAGGCCAAAAAACAGTGGCCAAACTCACATTTCCTAACCAGACATCCTCCCAAAACCTGATTTTCCTTCCATTCCCCACTATCCATCTTATTCCAACCAAAGCTGCTTTAATAGCCCAGATAACACCTTTCCAAAAAGGTGATACCCCTGTATCAGAACAGCACAACACATTAGGATTTGCAGTGTTATATTTGTAGTCAATGATGTCTGTCCAAATTGAATTTGAGTTGAGTTGGTATCTAAAGATCCGGGCACTCAACAAAGAGAGGTTAAGACTCCTCATATCTAATATTCCTAAGCCTCCCATCTCTTTTTTTTTGGGAGACTAGTTGCCAATTTGCTAAATGGTATTTATGGTGATCAACAGTATCATTCCACAGAAAATGTCCCATCTGGGAGTTGATCATGTCAATAGCCCATCTTGGGAATTTTATGATGGAGAGCGTAGATAAATGGGAATGCTAGATAAGCAAGCTTTAAGTAGAGTTAATCTACCAGCATAGGACAAAAAAGCCTACCTCTCCAACCAGCAATTCTCTTAATGATTTTGTCAATAACAGGTTGCAAATCCTCGTCTTCTAAGTTTGGAGTAATGCAAAGGGCACCCCTAAGTACTTTATGGGGAACTCACTCTTTTTACAACAAAATAGTTTAGCAAAAGCATTAGCCTCATCCTGCTCTAAGCCAGTGGTTAACATGTCACTTTTGTCATAATTAATTTTCATTCCCGACATCTGTTCAAACAGCACCGGGAGCCACTTTAAGGTGGATGCTTTTCCAAGTCATTTTCTAAGAATAAAAGAGTGTCATCGTATTGTAGGCTAATAATACCCCCAGCTCTTACTTGTGGTAATAACCCGTAGATTAGATTTAAGTTTGCGGCTTTCATAAGCATTCTTGAAAAAACATCTGCAACCAGGTTAAAAAGCAATGGTGACAGAGGATCACCTTGCCTTAACCCTTTACCCGGTTTAAAATACACATAATCGCTTCTCATCATTCATTCTTATGCATAAGGACCCACCTCTTACCACTCTTCTAATCCACTTAATCCATTTATCCCCAAATCCTCTGGACTTAAGCATTTCCTCAAGGAAACCCCATGACACCCTATCATAAGCCTTCTCGTAGTCTAATTTTAGAATCACACCTTTCTCTTTCTTTCGTGCACCTCATGAATAATTTCATGGGCGGCTACAATACTCTCAAGAATGTATCTCGCCCTTTATAAAGGCTGTTTGGTTTGAGGCCACCAATCTATTAGCCACCTGCACTAACCTATTATTTAACAATTTCCCAAAAATCTTGAAACTACAATTCAAGAGACTTATAGGCCTAAATTTTCTCAAAGTTTTGGCTTCAGCTTCTTTTGGGATAAGAGTGATTATACCATAATTTAACCTCTCCAAATTCAGGTCATCCTTCTCAAAGCTATTAACTAGCTGGAGAAGGTCACTCTTAACAATCTCCCAAAAGCTTTGGTAAAATAGAAAAAGGTAAACCATCGGGTCCGGGAGCTCCCTCAAAGATAGGAGCTGAATACATGCTTCTTTAACCTCAACTTCGGAGAAATCGGCCTCCAACCACGATTCTCTTACTCACGTCACCTTCTCCTCTTCTTCCCAAAAATCTTCTTCTAACCTAACTGAGCTATCCTCTTCTTGTGCAAACAAGGTCTTATAGAAGTCTACTGCATGACTTAGCATCTCCTCATTCTCCTCTATCCACCCATTGTCAGTCTGTAACCCAACAATTCTTTTCTTCCTATGTCTCTGGTTTGCCACAGCTTGGAAGTAAGCTGTATTCTTATCACCCTCTTTAATGTTCCTATCTCTTGATCTCTGTCTAGCTTTAATCTCTTCTAATCTCCAAATAGCTTCCAACTCATTTGTAATCTCTTTCATTCTCTTTTTCTCCTCATCGGTGAGGACCCTTTCTTCTTGAATAATGTCATAGAAATCAAACTCCTTAAGGAGTTCTTGTTTCTGTTTTCTAATACACCTGCATTTATATTTATGGCCCACCCTTTGATTTTCTTTCTTAGGAGTCTAGTCTTGAAACTCCAGATATCTAAAGGATCCTCAAAAGCACAGGGTGTATTCCAAATATTATGTACTAGCTCCTTAAAATCAGGGTGCTCAAGCCACCATTTTTCAAATCTAAAAGTTTAGGTTTCTTAGGAAACTTTTCATTCAAATTGAGCAAAAGGGGACATGGTCACTAACCCCTCTAGATGTTGTAGAAACATAGGCTAGGGGAACTGGCATTCAAAGTTAATATTGCAGAAGATTTTATCTAAAGCAGCTAGGATAGGAATATCCTGGTTGTTTGTCCAAGTAAAACTCCTAGAGGAATTTTTTAACTCCATGAGACCCCACTTATTAATAAGATCCTGTAAAAGCATCGGCCCATTTTTGGTTAATCTGCCATTACTTTTCTCCTCGGCATTTAAGGTGATATTAAAATCACCTCCCAGAATAGTAGGGCCATCCCAGTTAGTTAATAACCCATCAATTTCCTTAAGGAAATCTTCTTTGCCCTCCTCATAGGCAGACCCATATACTGTGATAATTCTCCAAGTTAGCTTGGTGTGTGTATTTCTGATAATACCTGCTATAGTATATTCACCAAATTTCCAAGGTATACTTTCAAACTTTCTCCCATCTACACCTACCAGGATACCACCAGCAGTTCCTTTAGCGGGTAAAAAATTCCACTCAAAATCATTATGTATATATTTCAAGAAGGAGTCCTCAAAGGTTTCCTTTTTAGTTTCCTGCAAACCTACAAAATCTAATTTGTTGTCCCTAACAAAGTCAGCTATACATTGTAATCTCCCTTCCTTATTCAAACCTCTTATATTCCAGAAGGCTCCTATCATGGTAAACAATTCTTAGTATGAGTTTGGGCGGTGTCTTGAGAGACATCTTGTGCCCCAAGTCGGTCATCCAAATTGTTTCATTATTAGACATATTACTACTAGATGCAGCAACATAAGTATCGATTCAATAAAAGATTCAATGTTAATAGAACGGGGAGATTAATCTCGGGATTATCACTAATAAAAATGTTGGACCTGATATTTTCTTTTTCTTTTAGGTTATCAATAACCATAGAAATTTCCTCAGAGTCTTTTCCTAATTTAATTCCTACACAAGTAGCTTTACTAACTAAACTATCATTGCTTTCAAAAGCAAAAAAGACTTGGGGTTTACCTTTTTCCAGTTTTTTTGATTGAGACCAGTCCTCGTGCCTTTTGGAGCATGGTTTTTCCATCATCATTTCCTCTTCTTGGTCTTGGCATTCTCTCCACGGTCCCCATTTAGATTTCCTCTTCGAATGTTCTTGGTCATCGGTTCCTCAACTTTGTCCAAATTTTGATTTCATTAGATGTTGGGACCATCCCTAGTTCTCCCAGAGTTACATACTCCTCAGCCTTGCCTTCCTCTGAATCACTGTCTAAGAGATCAGACTCTTCATCAGAACCTTCCAGCTCCATCATCTTCAACAGTTGAGAGCATTCTTCAGTTCCCTTTTCTTGTGCTAATTTCCTAAACTCCAGCCATCTAGATTGCTGAGATTCATCATTTATCAGACTGAGAAACTTGTTGCCCACAATAGGACAATCAGAATTCTGTGTTTGTATCATTTCTGGGGTGCAAGGATCATTATCTCTCATTAGATCCTTTTTCTGAGATATATCTTCCTTGTCTTTATCATTAGTCACAGACTGTTGTTGTAGGCTGGTGCCTTCCACACCAGTTAATGCCATATTAATGGTATTTGGAGTTAACTCCCTCTCTTTCTCTTTGCAGCTAGCCTCAAGTGCTTCCACAGTTCCTTTCTTACTACTGATAGCCTCAAGGCTACTTCCCACTTGATCTCCTACCACAGGTGTTAACATCTGTGTAGTCAATCCTTTCATAGCCATGATTAACTGCCTTTCCTGACATAGGTCCTCAATCGCATACGTCTTTGCCGCCATCCTTGCCGGACTTTGTATTATTCACTGGAGTTTTATAGTTTGTACTGCTAGGAGCTTGAAACTCTCCCACAGGTGTTTTTCCACTCCATCATCCTCTTCATCCAGGTCATCAGCCTCTTCATCATCTTTCTTGTCATCATTATCTCCATCATTACCATCAGTACCTTGTCCATTCTGAGCTTCACCCTCTCTTCCTTCAACTATGAATGAGATGACATAAATCTCCTTTCCCATTTCAAACAGCCTGTCATCAGGTATTTTTGCAGCATCCTTGCAAGCAATTTTGATCCTCGCTTTCTCAAAGAAAGACTTGAAGATAATTGTCCAGTCCACATCAACCATTAGCCCAAAGCTAGAAGCAATCTGAGCAAAAGTCTTCCAATGACAGTACTTAGGTGGAATCCCAGTTATCTGTACCCACACCTCCTGAAGAGCACTATAAGGCTGAATTTCTCCCTTCCATTCCAGCACCTCAACTTGAACACCCTCCTTCCTCAAGTTGAATGATGGGTAATTTTTTATGTCCTCAACTCTCTTGTGTGGAGGGAATCTCACTAAGAATTGCCCAGGATTCAGTTCCCTGATCTGCCAAGGCCACATTCTACAATATATGTCAGCTAGCTCCTTCTTCAACTCTTCCATGGTTCTGAGACCCGGTTTTGATTCGACAACACCAACATTACCCATATTGAGCCACTTGGTCTCATCCACGCTTGGAATTTCTATATGGTAAAATCCAAGTCCTTGACTGGCACTTCCTAGGTATTCAGCACAAGGAGCAGCTTGATCCCACAAAGGACATTCTCTCATGTGATGCCCGGGAATAGCACGGATGAAGCGGATCTTCGGCTCAAGACAATTCCCAACGAAATGTCCGGGATCACCACGTTATAGCAGATAAGATCGCGGTATCGCGGGTCAATCACAAAAGGTACAACAGGATCGGAACCTTGTACTCTTCCTTGTTGATTACCTCCCCTCTGTTGTTGGCGTGGTGGAGCCCGGTTCTGGCGGTGGAGCCTCGATTGCGTGGAGGTGGAGGCGCGCCCGATTGCGCGGTGGAGGTGGTGGAGCCCGGTTGCGCTGCCGAGGTGGAGGAGCCGGGTTGCGCGGTGGTGGCGCTCGATTATTGCTGCTGCCGCCGGGCGTGGTGGGCGCCGGTCCGCCACCCACCGCGGTTCGGGCGGCCGCCGCCGAGCCCGTCGATCCGCCGCTGCACCCATCGTCCTCCTTCCGCCATCGATCTTCTAAGGGCCCTGCGCAGAGGTGCTGGTTCTCCCTTTCCTCCCCCACACCTCGGCCGCTGGCAGCCGCACCGAGATCTCTCAACCGGCCCTAATCCTTCTTTGTCGAAACAGATCGTAGATGGTGAATTGTTTGGCAACGAACAAATCCTTCCTAATCCAAGAGCGAGGAGGATTTGTCGGTCGATGAAGCTGAGCTGATCATGGTGTCTGACCCTTAGGGTTGCGAGGCGGCGGCGGCGGCGGGGAGTCGACAGCCCATAGCTGTCCAAAAAACTCAACGATAGTCTCTTCGGTCCCAAATTCCGTGCCCCTCGTACCTTGAAGACCCCCCTTCCGGAGCTCCCTGACCCCTGTATCTCTGACTGGTGGGGAGCGCGTCTCGACCTTCTGACGCGGGGGCCTACGGGGCCTCGTCGTCAGCCATGGCGGGTGCGGCCACGGTGGTGGGTCGGGGGAGCGGGTCCTGTCTCGGTGTGGAAGACGACACGAGAGTCATTTTCCCCCTTTAGCCTTTCAAGTTCCTCCTTTTCCATTGCTTGATCATATTCCATCATATGTTTTACAAATGCCGGAAAAACTATTTTTTTTTCCTTGGAGCAAGCTACGACGATATGGCTAGGTTGGGCTGCAGTAGTTCCCGGGTTCTTTAGAGTCGCAGTTGGGGTCGCGGAGTGGTCGGCGGCGACCCGCCCCTTTAGCACCTGCCCCAGCTGCCACCCGCCCCCGCCCCTGCTGCCGCATTCAGCAAAGGCCTCGCCCCGCGAGGATCACGTCGCAGCATTGCATCAGCAGCACGGCCACCACCACCGCCTTCATCATCGTTGCCGCCGTCGTCGATGCCATGTCGTTGATGCTACGTTTGATTGCAAACAATGCAAGCTTGGGCAAGGTGTGCGTTGCTATACGTAGTACTTGCTAGCGAAGTAGGAATTTGTTGGAGCGAAGCATGCATGATGGCTTCCTTTTATAGAGTTCGTTTCCATAGTCTATTGGACCGGGTCACTATTAATTACCATGCACCATTTTCGAGACTTCTAAATGTTCTTCTAGATCAAGCCTAAGCCGTGATCGGCGCGGTCCGGTCATTTGAGTTCAAATTCTAAAGTTTGAAGTCGATGCCAGTGTCCTAACGAAAGCATGCATGCAAGTTCAAATTCTGAAGTTTGAAGTCGATGGAAGTCCCAAGATGGACCATACATATATGAACATGAACATAGGAGTATATATCACTACTCCGATCCAACCGGAAACATCTATTTCCTCGATCTCTGCTTATAATTCTCAGTCACATTGCCTTGTTGCTTGGGTGCCCCGCGGAACTGGTATTCAGCAAGTATTCTAGCTTCTCACATTGCCTTAGCTTGTTGCCTGGGCTCGTGAATTCTCAGTCGATCTCTGCTTACTGTTGGACCGGTTCATGCGTGAATGTTTGTGACTTTGGACACGGTTCGGTCGTATTCTTTGAGTCGTCACCGCGGAGGCGCGGGCTAATCTCGTTCATCATGTTCATATATGTACGTCATCAAGCGCAGTACTGTAGTCTGTGCAGTAGTACTACGACTAAGTTACTTGCTGGCGGCAACATCTATTTATCAGCATTTCTTAATTAAAATGCTCAAAAAAACATTTCTTAATTAAATATGTTATGTGAATCTATAAGATGATGGGACATGCAACCATTACAGGATCATGTGGATGTCCTAGTATATCTTAATTTTTTTTAATCTTAAGACGGTTGTCTATTGCTACCGGAAGACTAATTAACCTGAGGGATCTGTTTTTTTAGGTCGTATTCTTTTGGTACAGCTCCACCTCCCTTTCTATCTCACTTCCACTTTAGGGCGTCTCCATTGGTTATCATATAGCTAGCTTGAGGAATTCTATAGACAATCAATAATGATTTAAAAATAGCTAGCTAGATGAGACATATAAATAAGAAAAAACAAACACAACAGCTGAGAGTTATGCGAGAGATATTTCGAGGAGATTGAGCTAAATTATAGCTATTTATTAGTATTTGATCTCTTTTTAACAGCCAATTAAAGTCACTACTACCTAAAAAAATTTCATGACGGGCGGACTTCATTTACCGTGGCGGGGAAGTGTGTCCATCACCGTGGCGAGCTCACGGTTAATGTAGGATTAACGGGCGGCGGGCATTTTTTGCACGCCACGGTTAATAAATTAGGAAAACAAAAAAAAAAAAAAGCCCGCACGGACTTCGAATCAGGGCCGCATGGGCCTAGGTTTGGGCCTCGCGCCGCCGCCGCCAATCCACGCTGCGAGAACCGCGGGGAGAGCGAGGTAGGCCCGAGATCGCCGCCCGGGAGGTCGAGGGAGCCTGGCTGAGATCCGGTCGCCAACGGGCCCCTGATCCGCCCTCTTCTTGCCGGCGGCGGATCCGGCCTCCGCAGCCGCCACCGTCTCGGATCCGCCATCGCCGGCGTCGGATCCGGGCCGCCTCATGCCGCCTTGCCTCCTCCTCACGTGGTGGCACGTCGGCGTCGCCCTCCTCCCCATTTGTAGTGGTGGAGGAAGGCCAATCATGGTGCCCGCCGGGATCCACGCCCTCGGGAGGGGAGGGAGGGAGGGAGGGGCCATCGTCTTTGCCGTCGGCCGCCAAACTCGATGTCGCCACTCCGCCTTGAATCCACTCGTCGACCGCCTCTCTTGGAGGAGGGAGGGGACGGGGCGGTTGTGCAATCGTGTGGGGAGGAGGAAAGGGTCTTTGGGAAAGGCGGCGCTCGCGCATGGTGGGAAGGAAAGGGTGGTGCTCGCGTAGTGGAAGAAGAAGTGCTCACGCTGTAGTGGGAGAAGGAGAGGGGCGTGCTCGCTCACGAGGATGAGAATGACGCCCCTAACCCTAACCCATTGGTATTTGTATTGAAGCGACTATCGGCCCTCATCCGGGCGGTTGGGCCTCGGTCTTTTTTTCGCGGCGGGCCTTTAACGCGTTGCCGCCACGAAAAAAAAAAAAAATAGCCGCCACCGTTAATTAGGCTATTAACTATGGCGGGCAAAAATGTGCCCGCCACGGTCAAAGTTTGGACAAAGTCTTGCAAAATGATTTATGTAGTAGTGAGTTTTACTTTTTATTATTTTTATATCTCATCTAGAGCAACTCCAACAGTTTTGCATATTTGGGTTGGCATTTGTGGGTGTTTGCCAAGTCTGAAAATAGAATGAAAAGCTAAAAATATGGTCATCTCCAAGAGTTTTGCACTCTTGACTTGGCAAAACAAAAAATTTGTGGGTACGTCAATCACCTTATGCGCCGACAAACCTCGATTGCTCGGTGATCGGTGAATCTGCCGACCAAAAGATGAAGACAACGGCCAACACAGTTGTTCGGCACTCAATGAATGTTGTTCGGCAAGAATAGACGATTAGGTGACATGATGATTCGCTACAACAATCAATGATTGACCGGATGAGTGATCACCTTTTGTTGTCGATCGTAGAACAAAGATCATTCATGCGCCCGTATTGATATTCGGTAGAAACAAAGAGCGTGACGAGCGTTCGCGGCGTAGGAGGGTTCGTCGTCAGCGGATGAACTTTCAGCGCCGTGGGGAGGGAATTTCGCGCGTGGCGGGGACATATGCCAAGTGCGACTTGGCTTGGCGATTTTGGGAGTTCGGGGAAGAATTTGCCAAGTTTTGCAAAAATGCAAGTGAAATGCAAAATTGTTGGAGACCTCTTTTAATGTTTCTTAAGTAAATTTAAAAAATGGCAACCTTATTTGCAAAAAGCTGTTGGAGTTGCTCGAATAGAATTCATACTAGACCGGTTGTTTGGCCACCATTAGAGAAGCCCTTAAACCGCACACATCAGAGAGCATAATGAAAAAGATGTAAAAACACCAACGGTGTTTTCTTCTTCCTCCGATCTCACACATCCTCGGCGCGTGGCCCCACCCAAAACTAATGAGGCACTCCAATAGAAACCGCATGCATCGGTCAACCGCGCCGGCGCAACTCGTCGCATGCGGGGTCGCCTCGCTCTTGACGGCTCCGTCGTTCCCCACACCCTTGCTAGCCGCACCGCCGCTTGCCGGGGACAGCGCCGCGTCGGTCTCCGGCGCTAAGCGCAACTCCGGCCTTGTGCGGGGTTGCGGTCGATGGCTCCGCCGCCTCCCCGCCAAAGGTGGCGTCGACGCCGCTTGTCGGACAGCGCACACCGGTCTCAGCGCCGGTGCAACTCTCATCCGTCCAGCGGGGCAGCCTCGCGCTTCGCCGTGGCCCGTTCCTCTTGCTCCCACAATTTGCTTTGTGAAACCCAAAATTCCCTAAATCCAGCTCTAGCTTCGCCACCGACACCTGCGGCAACGGCGGGAGCGGACGAGGCGGAAGGTGAAGGCATCGATGTCGGTGGCGACATAATGTTAGTGGCGGAATGTGGCACGGAGGTGCTCTTGTTGCGTTCAGCGCGCGGATGTCGAGGACGCTCCACCGGATGATATGGAGAGCGGCGTCCCGTCGACAAGCACTTTGTGACCACAAGTTCATCTCGCAACCTCCCGTGATCTCCACCTTCTATGTCGTCTTCATCCACTAGTAATGAAATGATTTTGCGAAAGCACTTGCAAAAATCTTTTCCGTGGCGGCACTTTTTGCCCGCCACGGAAAAATACCCCGCCACGCCCACTTTTTTACGTGGCGGGCGTTTTTACCCGCCACGATAATTGATTTTTGCGTGGTGGGCACCTTAACACGCCGCCACGCAAAATACGTTATTTTTGCGTGGCGGGCGTGTTAAGGTGCCCGCCACGCAAAATTAATTTTGCGTGGCGGGCATCCTAAATGGCCCGTCCGCGAAAACTAGAGAGGCCCAACAGGCCCAATGAGACCCGATAGCCGTCCGCATATAAATATAGAAACTTAGGGTTTGCGAGAGTCACCCGCTCGTCCCTTGCTCCACTCGAGTGGCATCTCTCCCACCGGCGCCTCTTCCACTCATCTCTCCCACCCACCGGAGTAAAAAAACTCCCACCGGCGCCTCTCCACCGCTCCGCGGCGCGGCGCCCTCCCTGCTCCCCTCCCACCGGCGACCGCCCGGATCCCCTCTCCTCCTTGCTTCCCCTTCCTCCTCGGCTCACCGGTGGATCTCGCGGCCGGCGGGATCGGCGGTTTTGGCGACCGGCGGCGGATCTGGGCGACCCGGCGGCGGATCCGGCGGGGCGGCTCATCGGAGGCGGATCCGGCGGGAGCGGCTCCACCGGATCCCGGCGGGGCGGCTCACCGGCCCGGCGCATCCGGGCGGGGCGGCTCACCGCGGATCCCCTCCCCCTCGTGCGACGGCGGGGCGCGCCCCTCCCTCCCTCTGCGGCCAAGGCGGCGGCCCCCTCCCCTCCCTGCTCCGCGGCGACATTGGCGGCCCCTTCCTCCATTAGGGTTCGGCCCGGCGGATCCGCGTCCCCTTCCTAGGGTTCGGTGCGGCGGCGGCCCGGTGCTGCCCTAGATGGGCTTGGCGGGCCCATGGATGGGCTCGGCGGGCATCTAGGGTTTTCTTTTTTAAAAAATCTTTACCGTGGCGGGCATCTAATGTGCCCGCCACGGTTCATCTATTAACCGTGACGGGCAAAGGAGCCCGCCACGTATATTACTTGATTAACCGTGACCTTCATTTGGTGACGGGCGCCTCGCCCGCCACGCAAAAATCTCGAGGCGCCCACACCCAAAAAGTATTTCAGTACTAGTGATCTTAATTAAGTAACGTATTGATCGGATGCACTACCTAATCTGCGACTTCCCGTGAGGAAAACGATTTCCCGTGAGCTAACAGAAATAATCACGGAAATAATAAGATATCCCGTGAGCCACAAGGAAACATCACGGAAAGAAAATACCCACGGGATATCAAATTTCCCGTGATGGACAAAGTCACGGGAAATCTCCCACCCCTTTCCCGTGAGGTGGGGCTCACGGGGAAGGGAACGCCGCCGTCCCGGCCCGCTCCGTCCCCTCCGTCCACCCTTTCCCGTGAGGCCTCCGTTTAGGCGACGAGAAAGGCTTTCCCCGTGAGCCATCTTTCCCGTGGGTTAAATAGTAGGCCTCGTGAAAGGGGCCCCATTTCCCGTGAGCGTGTACCCCCGCTCACGGGAAAGACGCCACAGAAATTTCTTTTTTTGATTTTCCTCTCCAAACTTTTTCTACACTTGTTGCACATTATATGGCACTCAATATTAAAGTTTGGTGAATTATTGACTTTATTTGATATATTTAGGTAATTATTCTCTTTTTTTATGGGAATTTATGAAATAAGGCCAAATTTGAACTACAAGTGCTTCAAATTTTTGAAAAAAATTAGTAGAAAATTTATATTCCTCATACTCAACACGAGTGTAAGACCTTGCATTTAAAAAATAACAAAATCTGGAACATCTTAATACGAAATCATGAACGTTAATCCCCTGTTCTAGTGGTTTAAAAATTCTAGAAAAATAAACCGATGTGCAAAAAAATCATGAAATTTCATAATATGTCATGATATCTTATGCCGAGGCTATGATAAAAAAATTGGGAACGTTTTCGCACAAGTTGGCACGACGATGTTCACAAGCTCCAACATCTACGTAGAAGTTTCATGTTTGTTGAGAATGATCCAAAGTGTTATTTCATGTGGATGTGGCGGTCAAGTTGTGGTTTGGCTACTTAAACTTTTTCTATATGCAAATGACCTCGGATATTGTGTCATGTCTATTTTCGAGAATTTTTTGGATTATTTTGGTAATTATTATAATTTTGTTGTTGTAGTGAAGTAAATACAATTTTAAAAAAGGAGATAGAACCACATGAAATAATGGCAATTTTTTTCGCGCAAGGATCAATTATGTATGGGTGAGTGTATGTGATAAGGTATTTTTGAAGTAATCTTGATCAAAGTTTGAAAATATATCTGTTAGAAAAAGAAAGGGGAGTAATAAATTTAGTTTTCGAAAAAACCCTTTCCCCGTGAGTCGCCACGGGAAAGGTAAGAGATTTCCGTGAGCTAATCACGGGAAAGGGGTGGTCGGTGGGACCCGCCTCGCAGGTGGCGCGGTGGATATTTGAAAAAAAAGAATCCTCTTTCCCGTGATGGATATGAGGGGATCACGGAAAGAGGTGGCGGTGGGACCCGCCTCGCGGTGGCGGCGGTGGATATTTAAAAAAATCCGCTTTCCCGTGATGGATCCGGGGGGATCACGGGAAAGAGGTGTCTTTCCCGTGATCCTCCCGCATCCATCACGGGAAAAGAGTGTTTTTTATATATAATTTAGTCAACCCCGCCCCACACACACATGCACGATCCTCGACACACACACCCACACCACTGGGAGCCGCCCGACGACCGCCGCCACTGACGACCGGGCCACGCCCGCATCGCGCGCCGACCAGCCACCGTCTTGGGCCCGCCACCACCGACGACCGTCGACCGGCTACCACCACCACGCCGCCCGCCGCCTCAAACCGCAAGCCCGCCCCCCCGCCCGCCGGGCCACTCCGCCCCCCGAAGCCGGCCCCGCCCCCATCCCCGCCCGAGCCGTGCCGGCCGCCCCTCCTCCTCCGCTGAGTGGGCGGGCCCTCCTGCCCCCACCGCGCCGGGTGGGGGGGTGGCGAAAGAACGCGCCCGAAGGGGAGTAGGGGAGGGGGAGGAGTGGGAGGAGGAGGGATTAAGGAGGGAGAAGGGAGGAGAGGAGGAGGAGGAAGGAGGAGTAGGAGGAGGAAGAAGAAGAAGGAAAAGGGAGGAGAGCAGGAGGAGGAGGAAGGAGGGAAAAGGGAGGAGGGAGGGGAGGAGGAAGAAGGGAAGAGGAGGAGGAAGGAGGAGGAAGAAGGGAAGAGGAGGAGGGAAGGGAGGGAAAAGGGAGGCGAGGAGGAGGAGGAGCACGACCGCCCCACCGTTGTCCGTCCTAGACCGGCCGCCCCTCGTTGCTCGGCGTCCGGATCCGTCTCGGGCCCCCTCATCTTCGGCCTCGCAGTTGTCGGCCATCGAGCCATGTGACTTGTTTATGTCAATATATATGTGGTCGCGGCCATCGTGCCGTGTGTTTTGTTTGCGAGTATTGGAAACCTCCCCGTGCGGGGGAGGTTCTGTCGAAATTTTCAACCGATCCCGTGTGCTTCTTTTTATGCGGAGAGGAGCCCTCCGAGCCGAAGTTGAGTGCCTTGCCTAGCCGGCCGGAGTCCCTTGGCGGCCCCGATCTTCTTCCTCGCCCGCTAGCGACTCCACCGCGACCCTAGGTATATCCCTTCCTTCCGTGTCATGGTGGTAGCTAGATCGCGCCAGCTCAATTAGGCGTCTCCCGTTCGGAAGAGATACGGTTGGAAAGTATGCGATCCCCGCGCATACCTATAACCGTATCTGTTTGAATTGTCCACGTTTTTGGACAGCGAGAATGCGTAGATGAGGTTCGTTCCATGCTCCACTCTGTCTCGATTGAGTTTCGGCGAAGATCTCCCGTTGTTCTTCTTGGCCCTGGCTCCCCCTCTCGGGGAGGACGTGTATTTGGAGAACGGCGAGGAGGTGCTTTGAAATTCTGAGCTCGGATAGTGGAGCATGGAACCGACTCATCTACGCATCCCTCGGTGGGATTAGACCTATCTTCACCTACTAGATGGTAGGATCCTTGTGTAGATGCCTTTGCATTCTTATATTCTCGCATATGATAGAGAATGGATGACCGATGCGTGGATATACGATGGCTGGAGGAGTTTTGGAGATACGAGGCAAGGGGTGGGTGGCCCCGCACGATTTCGTTGGTGCTATCTTTGTTGAGAGAGTTCGAAGCATGTTCGGGTCCGACCGTAAAAATAAGTGTAAGATTGAGGGTTCCATCGCAGATGCAAAGGTTCAAGCAGGAGGTGTCGACTTCACAAAATACTATGGTGACAACCTTCCTAGTTCGCATTATCCACCCCCTCGTTACAATGCTTTGATGAAAATGAATCAACCCTCGGCCTTTTCCAAGGAGAACTAGGACGTGCAAGTGGTTCAAAAATAAAGACCTTGACAAATCCGAGAGTGGATCAAGATAATGAATTATATACTTTTCAACCTAGACGAAGTGGTTCCTTACATACGATGAAGTCACAACTCTAAGCGTAGAACCTACTTGTCTTCTAGTACTTAATATTCTCGCATCCAACCCTTTTTGTCTCGTTGGTATAGGAAATTTCAAAGGCAATTAAAGGCGTCAACGAACGCCGAAGCACATGAATTGGACACCACCGCTAGACAGGTGCCGGCAATGGAAAACCCGATTTCATTAGTTGGTTCAAACGCCGTGTACTGGCAATTCATGTTAAATAACGCCTCGCTTTGATATGCTAACGAACCGTCTCATTTCATATATCCCGCTTGAGCTTGCGTGCACCGACCGATCCGGGTATGCATCCCGAGCTCATACGGGTTGCCAATGGCTTTGAGTCCGGGTTAGGTCATTTACCTGGTTATGACGTGAATGGATATCGCTACCACACAACGAGCTATGAGCGTAATCGACCAAACCAAAAACCATAAATACCGGAGTTTTCACTAAAGGTGATGATGGAACTAGCACTAAAAGGTTATTATGGAAGAATTGAAGAAATATACGAGCTCCATTTCTCCGCTCTAAACGGCTTGCTGCTCGCCGTGTTTAAGTGCCATTGGTTCGATCCCGAAATAACAAATTTGGACCTCGAACAACTTGGGATTGTTCGATTCAACAAGATTCCCGTGATGGCCGGAGATGATGTCTACATTGTGGCTCAACATGCCACACAAGTTTATTATCTCCCATGGTGTTGCCAAAATGACGAGCGGCTTAAGGGTTGGGATGTTGTGCGTAAGGTATTGCCACACGGTAGACTACCCGTCCCAAACAAGGAAGATTACCATTTTAATGCGAACACATATGAGGGAGAGTTCTTCCAAGAAGAAGGGCTACAAGATACATTTGTGATAGAAATAACCGGCCCAACTTAAATGGAAGTAGACAATGAAAGTGTTGTTGATGATGAGGAGGACGAGGAGGTTCGAGATGCGAAGGACTTACGCTTACTCGAGAAATTACTTAAGGACAAATGTAGTGTTGACGCCGTTCCTCCTCCCATGGATCCCGCCAATCTTCATATGTTGGAAGACGTAGACATGGATGATAGTGATCATGAGGATTATGATCCCACAAAGGCGAAAATCATGACAGGGGATGAGGATTATTTCTAATACATGTAATACTATGCATCTCTTAATAATTATGTTCGATTATTGATTTTTCATCTCTTCATAATTATGTTCTATTTAATTTTACATTTTTACTAATTATGTACATCTAATTGCAGGTGATTCAAAAAGATGCCTCGAATCGAATGTCCTCAAGAAAATAACCGTGTCGAAAGCAGAAATTCGAAGGTGTATCCGGAAGCTAGGGCAAGGGCAAGACGAAGGGGAAGCGCCGAGCCACCACCACCGCCACGGGGGGCGGGGGCGGGGGCCGTCGTGCACCCCGACCACCGTCGCCACCACCGGTGGTGCACGACGAGGAGGAGGAGGAGGAGGCGGAGGCGGAGGCGAGGCGAGGCGAGGACGTGGACCTCTTTGGCGTCGCAGCGACGGACCGGCCGGCGTCCGCACCACGCGGAGGGGACTAGCCAGAGTACGGGAGGGGTTCCTCTTCCTCCGCCGGGCGTGTCTACTTGCGAGGCCCCTCCGCACTCCCTGATCGACTACCCATCGAGGACCGTAAACCGATCATAAGACCAGTACAAATCCAAGGTAATTTACTTTACATTTTAGCACTACTTTCTTATTTTGCTATGGAAAAATCGGGACTCCCAGTCCAAGTTGTCAGAATAAAATTGTGGACCAAGGTCGTCATGAGCAATATCGAAGAAGTCAGGGCAGAATTCTTTGAAGAACCCCTTGATATGGAGATCTTGTGTCTCTGGATGAAGCCGAACAGTTTCAGGATCCAGAGCTTCGCATCCACCAATGTCATTGGCCACGGCTGCGGTAGCTCAGCCACTATGTGGCCGCATTCATCCAAATCTTCTCCTTTCACCTCCCAGAAACTTGTGATGTATCTTCCTCCTCGCCAGATGTTTCTCAAGTGCCCATAGCGCACCTCGATGTGATATGTTTTGGGATCCTACACACCGAACAATGGCACATATAGATGCGACATATTCAGATGAACGAATTTAGATTCCGGAAAAGGCTAGTTGCATGAGTGTGGTGAGCTGTACAACACGAAGCCACGAGCATGACAAAACAATGGCACAATATACTAAATGCATAGATTCAGACGATGAGATATGTTCTGTGATCCAGATCCTATACACAGAACAATGGCCCAATATACTAAAATGCATAGCATAGATTCAGACGATCGAAATTAGATTCAGAAAAAAGGCCAGATGGGATTAGTGCGGTGAACAGTAGAGCACGAAGCCACGAGCACGAACCTGTGCCTTCCGAGGCTTCCGAGGGGCCGCCGGGGCCTTCCGCTTCCTCCCACCAGTGGTGGCACCCTGCAATCTCAAAAACATGCGAACATTAGCCAAAGGGAGATCGTGAATCGACAATACAAGGAGAGTGGCGCAGTGGAGAAGACAACATACGGGATTGGAGCCATCGGAGGCCGGACCGGACGCGTCGGGGCCGGCGGCGGTGGAGGACGCGCGCGGTGCCGTCGATATCGGGCGGGTGGACGAGCCCCCGCGCTTCCCCATGGACGGATTCGTCGGAGGCGGCCTCCGCGAGGCGTGCGTCTCGAGTCGAGCTTCGAGTGTGTGTCAGAGAGTGTGATTGTGGTCGCTGGCGGCGGGGAAAGGGAAGAGGTTCCCTCCATTTTCGCTCATGTTCCCGCCATTTTGAGGAGGTGAGACTGCCCTGCCTGGCAACGACTCCAACGAGCCAGGTCCAGACCGAGTGACCGACAGGGCCTGTTTGAGCTCGAGTATTTTTTTTTAGTGGCCCATTGGGCCTTAGTTCATGTATATTTGTCTGTTGAGTCAGCTCGAGTTTTTTTTTTTTGAGCGACCCAAACTACATTTCTAGTTTTTGACCATTGATGATTTATACGTTTATATTATTTATTTATATTTATAAGATTTTGATAGTTGGATATAGTAAATTTAAGTGCCAATATAAAAAAATTCAAATTTGTAGTATAATAATTTATTTTTTTAACTAAATTGTTATAAAATTTTAAAGTTTGACTCTTGATATGGGTGCGTGCCTTATAAAAGAGAATTGAGGAGTAGTTCGTGCCATAATAATACCTTATTATCGCCAAATCTAATTAATATCCATCTAGTGAAAAAAATACTCTACAATAATCTCTTTAATTGCATCTCTAAATATGGACATCCTATATTACTAGCCAAAAAAAAAAAGAGAGTGGATGGCTCTCTAAAATACACATAAGACGATATTAAAGAGTTGTTGGAGAACATAAGAAAGCGGTCTTTACTCAAATAGCTCCCAAATAATGAATTATAGATTAAATTTTATAGAAAGACTCTTGTAGATGCTACATAATAATGAATATGATGGTTCTATTTCTATTATTTAATTTCTTAGCCACGAGCACGCTTTTGACTCTAGGCTGCCGAATGTTTTGTCAACATAGGCATAGTGGATCTCCCCCATTTATATACATTCTTGTTTTTTTTTTGCCTTCTTCAATTGCTGATTTGATTTTTTTATCTTTTATTTTTTCTTCCAATGTTCATTTACTTTTTTATTTTGTGAGGTTAGTTTGGATCTGACATTTCTAGCTAGGTCTCTTCATCCACAAAAGAATAAAATATATGATTTATACAAGTCAAATTAACTTAACTTTAATAAAATATACACTGAATAGTATTAACATTTACATTTACATTTACATCTCTAACTAGGTTTACTAAAAATATATTCCATAAGTTTAACGGTACTTATTTTCTATCATAAATGCTAGTATTTTTTATACAACTTTAGCCAAATTTCAAATCAAATTATTTGACTCTTTGAAAAGTGAGAATTACATCCTTTTGTGGATGGAGGGAGTAATCATTTCATGTGGGGGGGATGACGGAGCTGATCTGACATCATTCGAGGAGGGTAAACACTACAAAATTGTTAATATTATTAGATTAATCATGAAATATATATGTATAATACATCTATGTTTGACATATAAACCGTAATACTCTTTTTCCAAAAAAATAGTCAAATTTTAAAATAGTTGATTTAGTCATAATTTAGAATAGTGTTCTTTTTCGGACAGAAGATGTATATGTAGTATAGGGGTTTATTTTGGTGCACATATTTATTCATACCAAAATCACCGTGCACTTGTCCGTTTCTGCGGTGAATAAGCAACTGGACGACAAAACAACATGTTGCCGCTGCAATCAAAAATCTTCCTGGGCATAGCTGACGAGTGTTTGTCAGTTGTCACCGACTATTGTGCTTGGGAGTCCGAGACGACCTGAACATAAATTCGAACTGGTGGTGATAATCCTCAGCCATGCCAGAATGCCCAATTATGCCTGAACATAAATCTTCCTGGGCATGTAGGAATGTAGGATACAAACTGTGTTTTGAGAACTGAGGTACAGATAACTTGGGCAGTGTAGGACGTGTGCATATTTTCGACAGTTTTATTGTGCGTTTGATCCAAGATTACGACGTTACTGTGTTGGCCATAAAGACTAGGACGTTATTAGTATAACAATACAACATGGAAGTGGTTAATTATTGATGCAAATATTCACATTCAGCCAAAGTGATGATGACCTGATGACCTTTGTTGTTTCCTTTGGCGAAGCTATTAGTATTACCCCTTCTCAAGGGACTGTTTCAGATGTAAAACGCTCAGGGATATAAAAACGCAGTATCTTTCAGATCAAAGCTGTGACCAAGTCTGAGCAACACACATAATATTCAGGTAATAACTTACATCCTGACAAACACCATTACTCACATAGTGTAGCATATAAGTATAGATCATCCACAAGAGGGAAAAAAAAACAATTGAAAGGGGGCATCAACTAGGAAAAAAAAAACAATTGAAAAGGAACAACAACTAGCACGATGATAACACTGTTACTATTATACTAATTAATTAATAATAATAAATACGATTTCAGAAAACCACCTCTGGATACACGCATGCACAACACAATGGAGACGTTTGGGAACAATAGTACAATACACATGCAAATTTCTATAGAATGGAATTCTTGGGGCATTGGAATCAGAGATTGCTTCACAGAACTATTCAAGACAAAAAAAAAAAAATCACCAATCACGAAATTAGCTACACAACAGTTGTCCTACCTGCACAACAAACTCGATGCTATGCATATTATCCGTTATCAATTAGAGTCAGCAGCCGTAATGTCAGTTAGAGTAACTTAGTATTGGTGCAGAGTTACAGAGCTAGGAAGGCCACGGAGTGGCCTGTAAACTCCAGTTCTAGAAGTAGAAACACTGTAAAGATCTTGTATAAACAAAAAGCAGGTTCCTTCGGGCCAAATAAACTTCAAGTCGGGAATTATCCCACCTGGTGATATTCAAAACAAAGTTTTAAGCAAATATAAATATCAGCACTGTAACCAACTTATGAATGAGACAATGATTCAGTGCTGCTGCAACCTTGAATTTAAAGCACATTGTCACAGGTCTACTAATCATATTGCCTGAAGGTAACGTGAAATTCAGTTTCCTGAACATGGTACAAAAGAAACAAGCAGTGAAGCACACAGATAAAAAAAAAAGTCAGTTTTAACTAGGACAACTTGAGCTCAAAAGCTACTGCATACTTAGATTACACATAGGATAAATTTGACGGAAGAACATAGAATTTCAAGCTTGGCTAGGTTCTTCTGAGTGTCCTTCGGTTCGTTGATTTGTCTGGAATTGATCAACTGCAGATGCTTCACTCTTGCTCTTCCTCTTCTGTGGCAGTTTGTGCGCAGTCTGATGTTAGAAAACCAGGAAAGCCACACTCCAACCTTTTGTCTGGGATCCAAGTTGGCGTCTTCTGCCAGCTAAATGGAATATCTCTTTTGTACCTGAACAAATCATCAGCTACATTGAATTTTCTACTCCAAGTATTACCTAGATATGATAGGCTGTAGTACGGCGACATGTATGTAGAATTGCTAACTCCAATTTGACAGCAAACGGCCACAACATGGGAGCAGGGTCTACGAAGAAGCCTCATCTTGTTGCATGAATATGCAGCACTTTTTCTGATTGTGCATGCTCCAAACTTATTCACCCTACCGCTAGATTTTGAATACAGGTGAACAGCTACACGCTTCTGCCCTGACCGAACCACAAACTTTTTAACATCATCTCCAAATATAACATTGTTGGCCTTTGTTTTCACGCAGATCACTTGATGCACCTGGGCCTTCTGCATTTTGAGATTCATCTCATCCTGGACACGCTGAGGGAACTTCATTGCTGGGTCGTTGATTGCTTTGTTTGCTGCGCACTTGTGTTTTTGAAGTACTCTATGATGCGCTTTGAATGTCACCTCCACTATGGCACAGAGTGGAAGCCCCTGAACCCCTTTGAATACATGGCTATGCTTATATATATCAGATATATCAGTGCCCATGATGCCATACCTAGCACTATTTGTGTCATGCAGCAGTGACCACTTCTCCTTCGGTTTCAGATGGATCCAATCAGAAAAATTTGTTATTTTCCTTTGTCTGTCAACTCCATGATTTCCTTCTTCCCCTTCTTGCACTGATTTCAGTTGGTTGCATGGTGCCTCAAGTTCTGCCTCATCATGCTCGCCTGACCCCTGCTGCATTTCCTGACTTTTATTGCTTCCTTCCTTTGCAATATATTTTGATGTCAACTCATCTAGCTCCTTCCAGATGCCAGCAAACTTACTTGGTTGCTTCTGCTGGCAAAGCCTCTTGAACATCGTCATCAACGTTTTGTCACTAAAATATGCCAAGAAGTCTTCAGCAAGGTGTACCATACACCACCGGCTTTGTACATCCCTCCATGGGTGCGGTTCATCCAGGTTATTCTGAATATCATCTATAGCATTTACCAACTCCACTTTGCAGTCATGGATAATGCAGACACTAGAACGCTCCTTCACGACTGCTCGCTTCACATTCCTAAGAAACCAAAGCCAACTTTCCTTTGTCTCTCTCTCGGCAATAGCAAATGCAACTGGAACGAGGCAATCATTAGCATCTAACGCAATTGCAGTCAACAGCACCCCTTGATATCTCCCCACATAGTGGTGTGCCCTTAACACAAAGCACAGGGCGACAGTAACTGAAGGCATGTATGCACTGTTCAAATGCCCAAAATATACAATTGAGGACTCGGAAGTCCTTGCAGCCCGCAACCTCTGTATCCTTGATGTCACGAAAACTACCTGGGTTTGAATATACTATGTCCTTAATCAACCTTGGGACATAGCAGTATGAGTCATAATATGTACCAAACCTGGATTCGAAACTTTCTGTTTTACCCTCCATACCTCATGGGGACTGAGCTGCTTGCCATATTTGTCAGCAAGACAAGCTGCGATTTCCTTCAGTGGCATTGTTAGCTCGTGTTCTTCCAGAAAGTGCCCCGACGCCCATCATCACATGGCAGCACAACAGTTGACAGTTGAGAATAACCATCAGGCACTGCTTTGAGCAGAACATCATAGTGCTTGAGTTCAGCTGAGTCCACATACAACATGAGCTGCTGGATCGAATTTTTTCTCTTCATTTTATTAACAAAGGAAGTCCAACACTTATCGGTAAATAAAACCTTGCTCTCCCAGCTCATCATTTCGAAATACCATTCTGGATCATGGTCTAGACCATAGTAGTCATAGCAGTATTCTTTGAAGAACCCCTTGATACGGAGATCTTGGGTCTCTGGATGAAGCCGGAACAGTTTCAAGATCCAGAGCTTCACATCCACCAATGTCATCGGCCACGGCTGCGGCAGCTCCGCCACTATGCTGCCGCATGCATGCAAATCTTCTATTCCCCCACACAAGATCGTGTCTATTGTCGTGTGCCCGTAGTGCACCTCGATGTGATATGTTCTGTTATCCTATACACCGAACAATGGCACAATATAAATGCGACAGATTCCGACGAACGAAATTAGATTCAGGAAAAGGCTAGTAGGGATTGAGTGCGATGAACAGTAGAGCACGAAGCCACGAACACGAACCTGTGCCTTCCGAGGCTTCCGAGGTGCCGCCGGGGCCTTCCGCTTCCTCCCACCGGTTGTGGCACTCTTCAATCTCGAAAACATGCGAACATTAGTCAAGGGGAGATCGCGAATCGAAAATACAAGTACATGGGGGGTGGTGCAGCGGAGGAGAGACATACGGGATTGGAAGCCGGACAGGACGCGTCGGGACCGGCGGCGGTGGAGGACGCGCACTGTGCCGTCGCTGTCGCACGGCTGGACGAGCCCCCGCGCCTCCCCATGGAAGGATTCGCCGGAGGCAAACTGCGCTTGGCGTTGGTCTCACGAGCTTCGACCGTGTGTGAGAGAGAGTGACTGATCAGGACTGACTCTGGTGGTGGCTGGCGGCGGGGAAAGGGAACAGGGTTCCCTCCAATTTCTCGCATGTTCCCGCCATTTTTAGGCGGTGGGGCTGGCGGCAACGAGCAGACTCCAGCAGACCGGCAGACGGCCTGTTTGGGCCCAGGTAATTTTAACCATTGGGCCTTGGTTCATGTTTACTGTATTGGCCCGTGAACACGGGTTAATGGAACGCGCACAAATTCAAACGAGGTATAATTCGCTAATGCTTCAGTATGTTGTAAAATAAAATTGGATTACTAGTTTCCCCAAAAGAATAATGATTTAATAATACAACCATTTGTGAGCGAGTTTTTTTTAATAATTTCTAGGCCTGAAACAAATCTGAATCGTCCCGTATATATCACTCTTTCTGGTAGTTAACCTTACGCACAGTTCAAGACAGCCTATGTCAGAGACTAGTTCGTTGCTACAATAATATTATCTCCTGAACTAATATCCATCCACTATATATACGAACATCATCATCCAACGAAATCTTTTTTTATGAAGTCGTACTGTAAATTATTCCTTGTCAAATACGGTATTTGGGTTACGTAAATTTTTTAACAATGAAGTTAACTTTAAAATTTTAAATTTCTTGTGGTACTTAATTATGTACAGATCCTAAACTAGAGAATCTAGAAACACATATGCAGAATCTATTGTTTATAAATTCATTGTACATCTGGAGAACAAGAAAATGTTTACCTAGAAGAGAAATGAACGAATTTGCAGCATTAGATGCGCGGTTGCACCTTTTTATTCCCTAGACAAATTAACCAGATTAATCCAAGCCAAATCACCTAACTAATGATATATATACGACCTTTCAATCGTCGATCTAATATGAACATCTTCGAAAGAATCCATGCATTTTTCCATGGAACTAGCCCTCTCCAGGCCAGGAAACGGCGACAAAGAAGAGCCAGAGCTGTTTAGGACGACGGCGGGCAGGGAGGGTGGGGAGCCTGAAAGTCCTTGCAGTTGCCTCCGCCGCCGGGTAGGACCTGCAAAACCATGGCCAACGCCTCCGCGCCGTGCCCCTCCGTCGTCGTCACCCGGCCGCTGTCCGCAGCCAGCAGCGGCCTCGCCGCGAGGATGACGTTGCAGAGTTGCATCAAAAGCACGGCCACCACCACCGCCCTCGCCATCATCGTCGTCACTGCCATTCTAGCTTGCCTTGTGTGTGTTTAAGTGTAACCCGTAAGCACACTGCACGTACAGCAAAGCAAGTAATACTGCAACTAAAGCAGGGCTTGTTAGCTAGCGCTGGAGTCTGGAGACGCTCTCGTTCAGCTGGCTAATTGTTGGTTTGCTGGGAGGGAAACATGCACGATGGTTGCCTTTTATAGTATCGATCGTGAGACGTGACGCCGAAAAGCAGGTAAAACGAATTCAAGGACCAGGTCATCAGTTCGAGCCTTGTGTATACTAAGAGTAAAAAATATTTGTCAGGGTCAAGCCTAATATTCCGTATAAACCACGCGGTTTTCATCACCGGGTCGGTCCATTTATTTGAATGAAAATTCGTGAGTCTAAATCTCAAGTCCATGCTAACCAGCCAGGACAGCAAGACGCATGCAAAAGGTCTGAACTGAGGGGGCATGCCAACACATTTGGTTGTGTCCATCGATCGTATATATACATACCCAGCTGCGGATCCAATTCGATCGTATGTATGCATGCGTGGCTTCGTTCTTGAATCGATCTCTGCTAACGGTTGGACCGAAATGCAAGCCATGCCTTTGACAGTCGTGTCCGGGTCGTATTCAACGATGGAGCCTCCTGCGACTGCGAACGAATTCGTCAGGCTCACAAGCAGCTATTCTTTCTGACTCATTTCTGCCGGCCGTTACCGGCAATATACATCAGCTTTGCTCATTTTGTTGGTGGTGACAGAGTTGGTCGATCGATTGGTCACTGGCCAGCCGGAACTTCAGAGAACTGTCGTCATGAACGGTTGATGGCGTGGCCACGAGCTTCCCTCGAGTCAGTGCTTTGCTTGTTTGTGGGCTGGGCCTGAGGCCGTAGAAGTAATAAGGTAGTTGACTCGTCAACATCATGTCTATATGGACACCGGACAAAATATACTTTTTTTTAAAGATCCAGGAACAAGTTGTTCTGGCTTTGGATTAATAAGAAGAAGATTGACCAAGTTTTTGAGGGAAACCGGACCCGAAAACCACACCCACGCCATTACAACAGAGAGAAACGACAACCCAAAGAAGGAGCGGGTCCGAAGAAGCCTAGCCTAGTCTAATCCACGCAACACCTTCAAAGAAGGTTACGACGCTCGTAAACGCCGCCGCCGGCCGCTCCAGACGGACCGGTGCACACCCGTGGAAGGAACTAGGGACGCGACGCCCCAACAGGGAAGACGGTGCCCGTAGGCGTCGCCGTCACCAGGCTTTTGCCCAAAAGACCCCGTCGATGTCAGCCTAGCTTCCGGAACCAAAGCAAATCGCCACTGTCGTCGCTGCTAGCCATGGCCCATCTCGAAACCTCGCGAGGGGGATCGATGCGCCGGCTACACACGCAGCCGCCAGCGAGCTGCATCAGCCACCCCCATGGCAAGACGACAGGCCTGAAAAACCGTAAAAAATGCCCCGTCGCACGTGCATCCGCCCGGCGAACGCCGGCGCCGGCCTTCATCTTCTTCTTCGCCACTGGCCTCCACAGAGGCTCTACCTCGAGCACACGTGCTCACCGGGAGCCCCCGACTACTACCTCGAATCCGCCGGGCACCGCAGTTTCCACTGGCGGCTCGACCGCAGGAGCATGGACCGGAAGGCGGTCACGCTCACCGGGGAGCCCTCTGGACCACCGGAGCAGCGGAAACCCCGCCGGCCCCATGGACACCGATCAAGGAACCGGCTTGGCCATCAAGGAGGGACTACAGAGAGGAGTGCTGCCCCCCATGCCGCAGACAAAGCCAAGCCACCACCGCACGCGCCGCCGCCCACACCGCCGCCACCGCTAGCCACAACGCTGGGTCGCCGAAGAAGACCGGGGATGCGGAGAAGAGGATCTCTCCGCCATCCCGGCGCATGGCACCGCAAGACTCCAAAGCCAGCAAGGGCCCCAGATCTTGCCGCAAGGGCAGGGACCCAGTGCCCCCAGGCCCGCGTAGGGTGTCCCCGACGCGCCCGCACCACCATCGCCGCCTCCGGTTCCGAAACGCCGGATCCGGATGACGAGCACCGATCCAAACGCCTTGCCTGGAGAGAAGTAGACACGGCGGAGAGGGATGTGGACGCCGTTGGCGATGAAGAGGATGTCGCCGCCGCCCGCCATCCACACCTGCGCTGCCGGCCGGGCCGCTGCGGTCGCCGACACGGCCCCACGCTCAGAGCGCCGCCGCCCGCTGGCGCTGCCACACCACCACCGCGGGGAAGGTGCCCCGCCGCCGCCATCCCGCCGGCTGCGGCGCTGCCGGGCGCCCGCCGGGCGGCGGCGGCGTGGCGGGAGAGTGGGGGAGTAGGAGGCGGGCGCGGCGACGTTTTCGCCCCGCGCCCGCATGGAGGGCGACGCTGGGGAAAAAAAAAGGGTAAAAATGTTCTCGGACAAAATATACTTGTCTCAAGTTTGTTGCCATCATGATGGCACCGAAGTCCTGGCCGCCACATCCGTCCCCACATCGGCCACTCCCAACGAGCTAATTAGGGTATATTTTTTTTTGAAAGAATTCCATCAAATGCGTATTTGAGCAAATCTTTCAAAAAAAGAAAAGCAAAATAGACGCCGAGCTAATTAATTGGTATATTTTTTTTGAAAGAATTCCATCAAATGCGGATCCGCATTTGAGCAAATCTTTTAAAAAGATTGAAAAACTATAGGACCAAAAAAAATTTGAAATTTTCAAAAATAGACGGGGCTGGCCAGCCCACCCTTTGCATCATTGCCCTCGTTCATGCGGAGGCAAAAAATGTGTTTTTCCCCGCGTGCAATAGACCCCCTAGCAGTAGTGGTGATTGAGAATGTAAATGCCAGGGGATCCAGTAGTGGTCTCAGATAGAAGAAAAGGGACCAAAATTTGCATATACTTACATATAATTTAAACAATTATATTGTTGATCAAAATTTGTATAGGTTGACTTCCCCTGTTTAAAGTATGGTTATCATTGCTGCGGTGGAGTATACTACATATGTCTACTACTGTGTACGTCGAATGGTCACTAATAAGCTGTCTGTTGGAATAAAGGAGACACGTACCCATGGTAGCTGAAGAAGTAAAACGAAGGACCAGACCTGGTCATCGTCGATCAGTTATTACTACTCATGTATTTAGGAGGCGCGAAGCTAGCTACGCGGTTCTCCAGTCTTTCAGAGAAGAGCGCGCGCGCGGTCCATTTGAACTCAAATTCCAAAGTTTGAAGTCTCGATCTGTATGTGCGGTAATAACCAGGCCGACGCAACGGGGACGGTAAGTGTCGTAGAGAAGTACCTAAGCATGCCAACACATACATACAATTGTCTCGTGCGCGCTGCGAGCTGCCCGCTGAAATGGTTCAGTTTGGCTATAGCTAGACAGGTACGGAGAAAGTCACAGCGACCACCACGAGAGCTACATATATAGTTGCAATTAAGATGATTGTAGAATTAGTATCCGATATACTATATGCATATGTCTTGTGTTGCTTGTTCTAATTTGAGCGAGCGAGAATTATTCCCGGCATGGTCCAATCGCTGCTTGCTAACTGTGTGCAGTGTTGGACCGATCTCTATAATTGTTTTCACCAATGGTTTTTGTTATAAATCAGTGGTGATATATATCATAAGAGGTTTGTAACAAACCAACGGTGCAAATGTTGTTGCAAAAATATTTTATGTAGTATAGTGTAATCTTCTTTTTAAGTACTAAAAGAAAATTTCAATCTGTAGAGAGGTAACTTAAAAAAGAGGATGATCCTTTGCGAACAAAATTATATAAGGCAGGCATTACTGATTAGTTTTTTTAAGATCGAGCCGTTCACGCCAGATTTCATTAAGAGGAGAATAACAAACAAAAAATTCAATCCATAAGTACATATGCAGATTATATTGTTTAAATAAAATCCGTTGTTCATCTAGAGAGAGTAAAAAATGTTTACCTATATATATAATAATATATAATAAGAGATTAACGAATATACAGCATCAGATGCGCCGTTGCACCTTAATTTTAGTTTTTACCCTATATATGAGTTTGTTTCATGCCACATGGTATATAGCTAGAGCTGACCCTTTGATGGATGGATTATTTCAACAACTTTGTGAAATGGATAAGTTAAAGTACAAACTCAAGAATGGACCTGCTGGTCCACCACCCGTACTTAATGGCGGTTAATGACATTATTAGCTAGCAGCCTAAAAACCTACTTATAAAAGGACACCACATTATCTCTATCTCTTCCGACAAAACCATATACACATATGCAGAATCTATTGTTCAAATAAAATTCATAGTACATCTTGAGAACAAAAAGGAAAAAAAAATAAAGAAAAGAACGAGTTTACAGTATTAGATGCGCGCTTTGCACCTTTTTACTGCCTAGATCAACCTGATGAATCCAAACTCAAATCACCTAAGCTAGCTAATGATGTATATACGACTTTTGTTTTACATGTCTACTTATGTCAGAGAAAAATCTCATTGCATACACTAATTAAGTACTTATATATCCTGTCGATCTAATATGAACATCTTGGGAAGAATCCAATTTTCCCACGGGACGATTAGGGCAACGACAGAGTAGAGTCAGAGCTAGCTACGGGCATCCATGGTGGCCGGGAGCCTGCCAGCCCTCGCAGTTGCCTCCGCCGCCGGGTAGGACCTGCAAAACCATGGCCAGCGCCTCCGCGCCATGCCCCCTCCGCCATCGTCGCCCGGCCGCTGTCCGCAGCCACAAACAGCAGCGGCCTCGCCGCGAGGATGACGTTGCAGAGTTGCATCAGAAGCACGACCACCGCTGCCGCCCTCGCCATCATCCCCGCCGGTGCCATTCAAAGTCCAGGGATCCTTGTGTGAGTGTTGCTTGCTAGTTGTAGAGTGTGTGCAGTACGTCAGTCGAATGCTGGCTCTTGGTTTTTGCTTGCAAGGTGGTGGTCTTTTATAGTATTGATCGAGAGACGTGACGCCGAAAAGGTAAAACGTATTCAAGGACCAGGTCACGTCATCAGTTCAAGCCTTGTATACTGGTAGTAATATACTAATATTTTTCAGGGTCAAGCCTAATACGTTCTCCATAAACTACGTAAGGACGCGGTTTTCATCGGTCTATTTATTTGAATGAAAATTCCCAAGTCTAATCTGAGTAAAAAGTCCATGCATGCTAAGCATGCAAGACCAAGCCGCAAGAAAGTCTGAACTGAGTGCGTGCCAACACATTTGATGTGCCCGCTGAAATGGCTCATTGTGTGTAGCTTGCTCCGCAGAAACTCACAGCTAGCGACCGTCGTATATCGTATCCGTATGTATTCATGCGTGGCTTCTTTGTTAGTTCTTGAATGGATCTCTGAATTCTCGGTCGACGATCATGCTAACGGCTGGACCGGTGCATATATATACATACTAGCAACGTACTACTGGTCTACTGCCACCAGTGTACGTACGTCGTCGCGTACGTGTCATCGATCCGATCGATCGATCATCGGGTCGTCTTCAACGGAAGTACGAATTCGTCATCAAGTTCACAGAAGGCCATAATTGTTCAATTCTGACTCTTGTTTCCGCCGGTGGCCGGCTGTTACTGGCAATACATCACCTGCTTCCAAGAAAGTGGCGGCGCGTCGTTCAGCTTTGCTCATTTGTTGGCGGCGACACCGAGTAGGTCGGTTGGTAAGCCGGAGCTACGAAAAGATGGAATTCACTATGCTAAAGTATGTTAAGTTTGATCAAAACTTACATAGTAATAAATATTAAAATCAAAATTATATAATTTTATAGTTGTTATCATTTTCATTTGTTTAAGGTCCCAAACATAATAAATTCAAAATTGAATAAAGTATAATACGAAGAGAAGATACATAATGGCACAAGTTAGTGCGGGTGGAGGATTTTAAGTAGTTTGCGTATATGTGCATGTACGCCAAATGATGCACAACGGTTGCCTTTTATGGTATCGTGATTCGTGACACTTGCTTAACCGGCCTCCGGAAAAGGTAAAACAAATATTAATTAAGGACCAGGTCATCAGTTCAACTGTTGATTCAATCCATCATGTAATATTTGTCAGGTCAAGCCTAAAATATACTGTAGTAAGTGTCAAGCAAGCAAAGTGACTTGGATTGTGACTTCTCGGTCGGTCTATTTATGCATGCTAACGATCGATTGATTGGACCGACGATGCATGCACAGACTAGGTACTGCCATACCTTTGACGTGTACCGTACAGCCATCGTGTCTTGTTGTACTATTCAACGGTGGAGCCCTGCGAACAGATTCACAAAAGCGGCTACTGTTCTATCTTGTTGCTTCCGAGAATGTGGCGGCGCTTGATCAGCCGGAAAGTACATATACTATGTATACGTACAGCACAAGTTCCTAGTTCTGATTATTTCGCATGTTGGTGCGATCCTTGGTACTTATTTCCTATCTCTTTTTTTACTTATCATTTTTACGTTTGGAAAGTCAAACGTAATCAGCTTTCATTAAATAGTATAAAAATATTACTTTCCTCCATTCCAAATTATAAGTCACTTTGAAATGCATGCATTGCATTCTAAAGTGACTTATAATTTGGGATGGAGGGAGTAGTATTTAATTATCCTTGGTACTAGTTATTGTTGAATAGATCTTCGAATCCTCCCTCCGTTCCAATTTACTCGGCATACAACTAATTTTCAATTTGGCCAAATTAGGTGGCGGCCTACCATACCGAGGCGTTTGGTCGTAACTCCTCGTGTTAGTACAACCGTGATTTGACTTGTTTCAGCTTAAACTAGTTTCATCTTGTTTCAACCTATTCCTCCTCACATATACATATATAACACTATTGAATCATCTAAAATCATATTAGCAGAACACGGTGCGGTGCAGAGCATCTCCAACGGATTGGTAATTGGAGTTGGCATCCTTAGTTTATGCCAAATTCTCTTAATTATGCTCTCCAACGGGTTGCCAAAATTTGCCAACTTGGCAAATTACGGGCCAAAGCTCGCATATTTGTGTGCGTTCAAGCTCCACACATCCCTCCATTGTCCTAAGAGAGGAGCACCAAGACTTGAGAGCAAAATTGAAATAGAAGCTTTTCCAGGATTCATGATGCTTATACGTGAGAGAAGGAAGTTTTAAGATTTGGTCTTGTTCAATTTCTGGGATCCGTAGGGTTCTAGATGAAAAGTAGTTGTCTTTATGTTTTTCTCTTTTTCTTTTTTCTATGATTTGTCTGAATGTTTAGAAAATCATAATTGTAGGAACATGCTAAAAATGTGAAACTTTTTGAGTAGCCTTGCCATGACGTTCTATACTTAGGAAAAATATGAAATCATGACTATCAATAATTTTTTGGATTTTAAAAATTATCTCTTTTAATTAAGTGAAAATTGTTAGTAAATGTGTGCTGTCAAGTGAGAATTGTCAAACCATTAGAGATGAGATTTAATTTAACTTGGCAAACATCTTGGGGAGTTGACAATTTCAACTATTGCCAAGTGATAATTGTCTAAACGTTGGAGATGCTCAACTAAGGCACCATACATACTGTCATAAAACTATCTTGGAATAAGTTTTTATAATGGGGCGTGGGCGGATATAGGGCCTAGCCACGGGCCACGGATAATAGTTATTCAAGCATCGCTGCAACTTCATGGAGTTGGGCCGCCCTGTTGTATTTTTTGGAGCCAGGGGCTGGGTGGGGGTGGCCCTTATTTCACTTTATCTTGATGATAAAAATGGGCTAAAATTTATTTGAATAGGCTAAATTCATATAAAATTTTTTACATCATTTGCGTAGAACATATTTAACATGCTTATGAGGTGTTATTGTATTATTTTTCGACCCCCTTATTAGTTCTGTCTCCACCTCTTGCTTGGATGGCTAAAACTAATACTCGCTTCATTCCAAACTATATAAGTCAATGTCTCATGAGGATTAACATGAATGCTCTATTAGAGACTACGAATAGTAAGAAAAAAACAGAATCGACGAAATATAACCTTTTTTCAATAAAGACATTAAATATTTGGAGAAAGAATACAACGACATTTATATTAATTATAAGCCTTAATCCATAATCTAAGCTGTGTTGCCTTGTATCACCAAGCTAATAACCGATCACGCGGTGCAACTTGCTGATTGCAAGTCGAGCTATGTTAGAGACTATTTTATTTTCGCAAACTGTCTGTTCTAATTAACTAAACCAAATACCTTATCGATCTACTATAAATAAATAGCTTAAAAAACCATTTTCCCATGGAATTGAACAAGAACCGAAGATTCATGAGGCGGCACACGAACAGCAATCTACGACGATGGTTTGGGTGGGCTGCAGGGGTTCCCGTGTTCGTTATAGTGGCAGTTGGGCTTGCCGGAGCCGTCCGGCGGCGACCCTTTGCCCTTGTCTAGCACCTGCCCCAGCTGCCACCCGCCGTCCGCCCCTGCCGCCGCATTCAGCAACGGCCTCGCCGCGAGGATCACGTCGCAGCATTGCATCAGTAGCACGGCCACCAACAACGCCTTCATCATCGTTGCCGCCGTCGTCGATGCCATGTCGTCGATGCTACGTTGATTGCAAACAATGCAAGCTTGGGCTAGGTGTGCGTTGCTATACGTATATAGTACTTAATTGCTAGCTAGTGAGGAGTATATATGTGCGTACGTGGAAGAAAGCGTCGAAGTAGGAATTTGTTGGAGGGAAGCATGCATGACGGCTTCCTTTTATAGAGTTCGTTTCTCATATGTCTATTGGACCGGGTCACTATTAGCATGTACCATTTTCGAGACTTCTAAATGTTCTTCTCAGATCAAGCCTAAGCCGAGTTACACGGATTAATTTTCAAACTGTTGATCGGCGAGGTCCGGCCATTTGAGTTCAAATTCTGAAGTTTGAAGTCGATGCAAGTGTCCTAACGAAAGCATGCATGCAAGTTCAAATTCTGAAGTTTGAAGTCGATGGAAGTCCCAAGATTTATGAATACAGGAGTATATATCTACTACTCCGATCCAACCGGAAACATCTATTTCCTCGATCTCTGCTTATAATTCTCAGTCACATTGCCTCGTTGCTTGGGTGCCCCGCGGAACTGGTATTCAGCAAGTATTCTAGCTTCTCACATTGCCATAGCTTGTTGCCTGGGCTCGTGAATTCTCAGTCGCGATCTCTGCTTACTGTTGGACCGGTTCATGCGTGAACGTTTGTGACTTTGGACACGGTTCGGTCGTATTCTATGAGTCGTCACCGCGGAGGCGCGGACTAATCTCATTCATCATGTTCATATATGTAAGTACTACTACGTACTAAGTTACTTGCTGGCGGAAACATCTATTTATCAACATTTCTTAATTAAAATGCTAAAAAAACATTTCTTAATTTATCAACATTCGAATCTACAAGATGAAGGGGCATGCAACCATTACAGGATCATGTGTGTCGACTTCGGTCAATGAGTCGCCCGAGATAAGCGGAGTGGCTGAATATTTAATTATTATTTAGCTTTATTATTATAATTATTAAATTAAATTAAAGATAGTCGAGAAAAAGACTAATGGGCCTGGCCCGTTAGCAATTATAAACCCCTCATATAAATATGGGGGCAACTATCGATGAGACAATCAAGAAGAAAAATAATTTAGGGTTTATCCCTATCTCTCCCTCCCTCGCCCCTAGCCCTGCCGCGCTGCCCTGCAAACCTTCCGCCCGGCCGACGCTACGCCGCCCCGCCAAGGCCCCGCCCGCCCCGCCGCCGCGCCGCGCATGCCGCCGCGGAAATCCGTCGATCTACGCCACGTCATCTCTCGTTCTTCCGTTCGATTGACTGGAAAAAAACGGGTTGTGACAATGTGGATGTCTTAATTTTTTTTAATCTTAAGACGGCTGTCTTATATTGCTGCCGGATGACACCGACTAACCCGAGGATCTGTTTTATTAAGAGAGCTCCACCACTACAAAAAAGTGATTCTTGAAACCTATATTCACATGGATCCACCGTGGACGTGGCGGCATGGAGCAGCTGCACCGTGTGGATCTGAGATTCATCGAAGTGTTTGGTACAGCTCCACCTCCCTTTCTATCTCACTTCCACTTTAGGGCGTCTCCAATGGTTGTCATATAGCTAGCTTGAGAAATTCTATCGACAATCAACAATGATTTAAAAATAGCTAGCTAGACGAGACATATAAATAAGAAAAAAATAAACACAACAGCTGAGAGTTATGTGAGAGATGTTTCTAGGAGATTGAGCTAGATTATAGCTATTTATTAGTATTTGATCTCTTTTTAACAGCCAATGAAAGTCACTACTACCTAAAAAATTTCATAACGGGCGGACTTCATTTACCGCGGGCGGGAAATGTGTCCATCACCGTGGTAGGCTCATGGTTAATGTAGAATTAACGGGCGGCATTTTTGCACGCCACGATTAATAAATTAGGAAAACAAAAAAAAGCCCGCCGACAGACTTCGGATCTAGGCCACATGGGCCTAGGTTTGGAGTCTCACGCCCGCCGCCCAGCCGATCCACTCCCCGCGAGCACCGGGCGGAGAGAGAGCTAGGCCGAGATGCGCCGCCCGAAGGTCGAGGGAGCCTCGCTGAGATCCGTCGCCAGCGGCTGATCCGCCCTTGCGGCCAGGCGGATCCGGCCTCCCGGGCCCCGCCAGATCTCCCGGATCCGCCATCGCCGGCGGCGGATCTCCCCCTCATGCTAGCTTGCCTCCTCCTCACATGGTGGCACGTCGGCGTCGCCCCTCCTACGCCCATTTGTAGTGGTGGAGGAAGGCCAATCATGGTGCCCGCGGATCCGCACGGGAGGGAGGGAGGGAGGGAGGGCCGGCGTGCTGGGATCGTCCGCCAAACTCGATCTTTTATGCACTCTGCCTTGGATCACTCATTGGCTTGCCTCTCTTGGAGGGAGGGGAGGAGGGATGGGCGGTTGTGCCTTGTGTGGGGAGGAGGAAAGGGTCTTGGGGAAAGGCGGCGCTCACGCGTGGTGGGGAAGGAAGGGGTGGTGCTCGCGTAGTGGAAGAAGAAGTGCTCACGCGTGGTGGAGAAGGAGAGGGGCGGCGTCGCTCACGTGGTGGCTATCGGGCCTCGTATAGGAGAGGGTGAGGATGAGAATGACTACCCCTAACCCTAACCCGTTGTATTTATATTGAAGCGACTATCGGCCCTCATCCGGGCGGTTGGGCCTCGGTCTTTTTCGTGGCGGGCCTTTAACGTTGCCCGCCCACGAAAAATAAAAAATGGCCGCCACCATTAATCGGGCTATTAAATATGGCGGGCAAAAATGTGCCCGCCACGGTCAAAGTTTGGGCAAAGTGTCTTGCAAAATGATTTATGTAGTAGTGAGTTTTACTTTTTATTATTTTTATATCTCATCTAGAGCAACTCCAACAGTTTTGCATATTTGGGTTGGCATTTGTGGGTGTTTGCCAAGTCTGAAATTAGAATGAAAAGCTAAAAATATGGTCATTGTTGACACCGTTATAGCATAATATTATTAATCAATTAAACATGAAATAAGGGCTTAAGATGAATATCAACATAAGTCTAGGGGTCTAACTAATATATTGCCACAAGTTTTGGTATTCTATGACTTTTCGCGGGGGACTAACAGAGAAAAAGCGAGAAGAACGGTGAAAATCCAAGAGTTTACGTCTCATACGATGACAAGACTTAACCGTGAAGTAACTCGACCCAAAATGCGGACTAAAACACTCTAGAAGATATCGGGAAGACACCGTAAGAAACGAGAGACCGAGGGGACTCAACCCCTAGCGGCCGCCCGAGCCATTTAGGCCGGCCGCCCAGGTGGGGTCGTCCTGACAGCCTCAGATTTTTATGTCGGTTTACCACCGACCTTGAGGTTGTATCTACACCGTTATTGGAGGTCATTTTGATCCAAGGGTCCCCGTTCATCGCCAAGTGCTATATAAGAAGACCACGACCCGGGGTGAAACCCTAATTCATTATCAAGTCATTCTAATTCATTATCATCATCGAGTTCAACTCAACTCAAGTCCAACCAAGTCTATACCTAAGCCCTAGTTCATCATATTAGAAGTAGTTAGCTATCTACCTAGTTCTAGAGGAAGTCAAGTTCATCTTGGATTCACGATAGTCAAGAAGTAGCGAGGTAGCGATTCTCGTAGCTTCTCTCTTGTATTCGATCTGTAAGTATTATTATCGAAATACAATTGATATGACTTTAATCTATATTATGATTATATTGATATGTATCCATGCATGCTAATAGTTATATGTTTAGTTTAGTGAGTTTGTCTTATATCTTATGCATGGAATTGTATAGCATCCACGCAGATGATCACTATGTGGGTGATAAGCAATGTGTAAACGTGGTGTTTATACAACGTTTATCTGCAATTGCACCCTACATTCGGGGCGTGTGGTAGATCGCGGGAGTGACAGTCTGTTGAGTCCTTTGGAAGTCCACCCCCGAATAATAGGCCAAGTTGAGCTATAATTACGGTGATGATTAAGTTTTAGTCCTTGATTGTCATTGGTAATTGCTTACCATGTGTAGATGTATTGTAACCTTACCATGATAGCTAGATGTATTGCACTAATTGTAGTATTCATTGGCATATAATTAGGAGTAACTTAGGAATATTCTTTCTATACCATGTTAATAGCTCGTATGATACTAGTGGCATATGATGATCTTAGACTTGGGTAGTTGTCATTTATTCAATTATCTTTATCTTGTGACTTATCCTGTTAAGAATATTGTTAGATGCATATGGCTACTCTGCATTATACAACCGCAAGTGGATCTCATAAGTAAATCACAATCTAAATCATTATACCCCTTTCTCTCTACTTTCCATAGACTCCCCTTCCCCGTGGTAAAATATAAATACGATACGGATTACTCCCTTGAAGTGCTACGATGGTATTTCTATACGTAAACTGCGCGATATCATGTTCATTCTTTTATCAAGGCCTATCAAGAATACCATACCCGTATTTCTTAGAGCGTTATTGCTAGGGTGACAGACTAGTGTGTAGGTAATGCCTAGAAATGAGTGGTATACCTTGAGTACATATCCTGGTGAGATTAACTCCACTAAGGATAGTGATACTAAGATTACACCCCCACAACTAACACCGTCTAACTTAGCCTTTGTTGGATCGTAAGATTAATTCGCATCCAAGCTAACATGATTAGATAGATACCTCATATATATTTCTTTCACCTTCCTAATTTGGATCGTGTAAGAAATATCAACGATCATCTCAAGAGTTTTGCACTCGGACTTGGCAAAACAAAAATTTGTAGGTATGCGTCAATCACCTCATGCTCGACAAACCTGATTGCTCGATGATCGGTGCATCTTGGAGCCAAAAAGATGGAGACAACGGCCAACACGGTTGTTCGGCACTCAATGAATGTTGTTCGGCGGGATTAGGCGATCGGGTGACAAGCTGATTATTTGCGGCACTCAATGATTGACGGTCGGTGATCACCTTTTGTTGTCGGGTTGTAAACAATATCATTCATGCGTGCGTATTGATGTTCGGTAGAAACAAAGAGCGTGGCGGAAAGGGTTAGATGCGTGGGGAGCGTTAGATGCGTCGCGGATGAACTTTTCGTGCACCGCGAGGAGGGAATTTTCTTGCGGCCGAGGGGACATATGCCAAGTGCGACTTGGCTTGGCGATTTGGGAGTTCAGGGGAAGAATTTGCCAAGTTTTGCAAAAATGCTAAGTGAAATGCAAAATTGTTGGAGACCTCTTTTAATGTTTTACGTCCAAATTTCAAAAATGGCAACGTTGTTTGCAAAACTATTGGAGTTGCTCAAATAGAATTCATACTAGGCGGTTGTTTGGCCACCATTGGAGAAGCCCTTAAACCATCGAGAGCATAATGAAAAGATGTAAAAACACCAACGGTGTTTTCTTCTTCCTCCGATCTCACACATCCTCGGCGTGGCGGTGCTCATTTGGCGCAACCACGGCCTCACCGCTGCGCCCGTCCCGCGTATCGGTCTACCTAAGCCTCGGCAAAATACCCGTTACCCATTACCCGTACCGAAACACCCGAACCGGACCGAATTACCGAATCTAAGATACCCGATCCCAAATTCGGATAGCGGTTTTAATTACGAAATTTGTTTGGGTAATTCGGGTAATACACTCCGATACCCAAACTACCCGAAGTACCCAAAGTTTTGCCCTCATCTTTGCATTTATCACTTGTTGTTAGTTGTACACTTGAAATTATCACTTTATTAGAATATATTATCTTGGTTTGAACGAGTGACTATAATATATTATTCTCCACGAATTGTTGTTCAAATTCTACACAAATCGTAGTGAAATTATGTTTAAATTGCTAATGAAATTTTGTTTAGTTTGTTGTTTTTATAAATTGAATTAGATTGGGTATACCCAACCCAATTATCAGTACCCAAAATTTCGGTAGTGTTTTTTCGGGGCTAATATCGGGTAGCGGTTTTCATTACCCGAATTACCCGACCCAAAAAAAGGTAACCCAAATGCCCGGGCTTATGTCTACAACGATTCACAACCATATAAACACGTGCCCTCCGCCCCCATGCATGAAGATTTCCTTTATCTAATTTCAGCCAAAAATTTCACCTTCTTTTTTTCTTCCGCCCTCTTTCCTTCCACATCTGATCCGTTCCTGCCCCCAAAAACTAATGAGGCACTCAATAGAAACCGCATGCATCGGTCAACAGCGCCGGCGCAACTCTGTCGCATGCAGGGGCGCCTCCTCGCTCTTGACGGTTCCCACACACCGCAGTAGCGCGCTCCGCCCGCTTGCCAGGACCGCGCGCGTCGGTCTCGGCGCTAAGCGCAACTCACAGCCTTGCGGGGTTGCCGCCCGGTCGATGGCTCTGCCGCCTCCCCTGCCGCGGTGGCGTCGGCGCCCGCTTGTCGGACACTCCTCATCCGTGAATGCGTCCGTAGGGCAGCCTCGCGCTCGCCGTGGCCCGTTCCTCTTGCTCCCACAGATTTGCTGTGGAAACCCAAAATTCCCTAAATCCAGCTCTTACGCCACCGGCGCTGCGGCAACGAAGCGGGGCAGCACGGCGGCGGAAGGTGAAGGCATCGATGGCGACGGTGGCGACATAATGTTAGTGGCAGAATGTGGCACGGAGGTGCTCTTGTTGCGTTCCGCGGCGCGGATGTCGAGGGCGGCTCCTCCAGATGATATGGAGAGCGGCGTCCCCTGTCGACAAGCACTTTGTGACCACTAGTTCATCTGCAACCTCCCAGATCTCCACCTTCTATGTCGTCTTCATCTTAAGTAACCGTATTGATCGGATGATTGAACTTCGAGCGGTATTGTCGTTAGATGAAACCAAATTGATATACATGCCTAGATTTTTTCTGAATTTGAGCAACCACGCTTGTACATACAATCTTTTTTTTTTCTTAGCGTTTGTACATACAATATGTGATGACTTTGTTGTTCTGCGCTGCAGGTTGCCAACTTAACTAGCCATCGACCTATAATTCACAAAAAATATATAATTCAAATGCATAAAAGATTAATTTCTTTCCCGTTTACAACGCCGCGGACATTTTTGCTACTATAGAAAATTCATTTAATTATGTAGCTAAAAATTATTATTTCACTCGATTTTGATCATAAAAATAGGATAAAATTATTTGAAAAAGGCTAAATACATATAGAAAAATTGAATATGATGTGCGCAAAACATATTTAACATGCTTATGAGGTGTGATCGTATTATCCGGCCACCTTATTTAAAAGTTTTGGCTCCGCCTCTGCTTGGATGGCTAAAATAATACTCTCTTCATTCCAAACTATACAAGGCAATGTCTCGCGACGATTAACATGAATGCTCTATTAGAGACAACGAATATTAAGAAAAATACAGACACGATGAAATATCATCTTTTTTTTCAATAAAGACATTAAATATTTGGAGAAAGAATACAACGACATTTATATTATTTGTAAGCCTTAATTAATCAATAATCTAAGCTATTGCCTTGTATCACCAAGCTAATAACCGATCGCACGGTGCAACTTGCTGAGTGCAAGTCGAGCTATGTCAGAGGCTGTTTTATTCTCGCAAATTGTCTGTTCTAATCCAATTAACTAAACCAAATACTTTATCGATCTACTATAAATTAATATCTCAAAAACTATTTTTTTTTTGGAGCAAGCTACGACGATATGGCTAGGGTGGGCTGCAGTAGTTCCCGGGTTCTTTAGAGTCGCAGTTGGGGTCGCCGGAGTGGTCCGGCGGCGACCCCCTTTAGCACCTGCCCCAGCTGCCACCCGCCGCCCGCCCCTGCTGCCGCGTTCAGCAAAGGCCTCGCCGCGAGGATCACGTCGCAGCATTGCATCAGCAGCACGGCCACCACCACCGCCTTCATCATCGTTGCCGCCGTCGTCGATGCCATGTCGTTGATGCTACGTTTGATTGCAAACAATGCAAGCTTGGGCAAGGTGTGCGTTGCTATACGTAGTACTTGCTAGCGAAGTAGAATTTGTTGGAGCGAAGCATGCATGATGGCTTCCTTTTATAGAGTTCGTTTCCATAGTCTATTGGACCGGGTCACTATTAATTACCATGCACCATTTTCGAGACTTCTAAATGTTCTTCTAGATCAAGCCTAAGCCGTGATCGGCGCGGTCCGGTCATTTGAGTTCAAATTCTAAAGTTTGAAGTCGATGCCAGTGTCCTAACGAAAGCATGCATGCAAGTTCAAATTCTGAAGTTTGAAGTCGATGGAAGTCCCAAGATGGACCATACATATATGAACATGAACATAGGAGTATATATCACTACTCCGATCCAACCGGAAACATCTATTTCCTCGATCTCTGCTTATAATTCTCAGTCACATTGCCTTGTTGCTTGGGTGCCCCGCGGAACTGGTATTCAGAAAGTATTCTAGCTTCTCACATTGCCTTAGCTTGTTGCCTGGGCTCGTGAATTCTCAGTCGATCTCTGCTTACTGTTGGACCGGTTCATGCGTGAATGTTTGTGACTTTGGACACGGTTCGGTCGTATTCTATGAGTCGTCACCTCGGAGGCGCGGACTAATCTCGTTCATCATGTTCATGTATGTACGTCGTCAAGCGCAGTACTGTAGTCTGTGCAGTAGTACTACTACGTACTAAGTTACTTGCTGGCGGAAACATCTATTTATCAACATTTCTTAATTAAAATGCTCAAAAAAACATTTCTTAATTAAATGTATTCTGTGAATCTACAAGATGAAGGGACATGCAACCATTACAGGATCATGTAATCTTAAGACTGCTGTCTTATATTGCTACCGGAAGACACTGACTAAACCTGAGGATCTGTTTTATTAGGAGATCTCCACCACTACTAAAAGTGATTCTGAATCCTATATTTACATGGATCCACCGTGGACATGGCAGCATGGAGCAGTTGCACCGTGTGGATCTGAGATTCATCGAAGTGTTCGATACAGCTCCACCTCCCTTTCTATCTCACTTCGACTTTAGGGCGTCTCCAATGGTTGTCATATAGCTAGCTTGAGGAATTCTATCGACAATCAATGATGATTTACAAATAGCTAGCTAGATGAGACATATAAATAAGAAAAAATAAACACAACAACCGAGAGTTATGTGAGAGATGTTTCTAGGAGATTGAGCTAGATTATAGCTATTTATTATTATTTGATCTCTTTTTAACAGCCAATGAAAGTCACTACTACCTAAAAAATTTCATGACAAAGGCGGTTTCATTTACCGTGGCGGGAAATGTGTCCATCACCGTGGTAGGCTCACGGGTTAATGTAGGATTAACGGCGGGCGGGCATTTTTTGCATGCCACGGTTAATAAATTAGGAAAACAAAAAAGCCCACATAGACCCGGTCTGGGCGCATGGGCCTAGGTTTGGGCCTCGCGCGCGCGGCTGCCGATCCATGCCCGCGAGCACCGCCGGGAGAGGCGAGCTAGGCCCGAGATCGTCGTCCGGTCGAGGGGAGCCTCTCGCCGAGATCCGGTCGCCAACGAAGCTGATCCGCCCTTGCGGCGGCGGCGGATCCGGCCTCGCGGCCGCCACCGTCTCGGATCCGCCATCGCCCGGCGGCGGATCTGGCCACCTCATGCCGACTTTCCTCCTCCTCACATGGTGGCATCGTCGGCGTGGCCCCTCCTCGCCGCGTAGTGGTGGAGGAAGGCCAATCATGGTGCCCGCGAGATCCATGCACGAGAGGAGGGAGGGGCCGTCATGGTGCCGTCGACCGCCAAACTCAATGCCGCCACTCCTGCCTTGGATCCACTCGTCGACTGCCTTGCTTGGAGGAGGGGGAGGGACGACGAGCCGGTTGTGCCTTTGTATGGGGAGGAGGAAAGGGTCTGGGGAAAGGCGGCGCTCGCGTGGTGGGGAAGGAGAGGGCGGTGCTCACGTGGAAGAAGAAGTGCTCATGCGTGGTGGAGAAGGAGGCGGCGGCGCGTGCTCACGTGGTGGCTATCGGCCGGAGTACGGGAAGAGGGTGAGGATGAGAATGACCGCCCCTAACCCTTACCCGTTGTATTTATATTGAAGCGACTATCGGCCCTCATCTGGGCCGGTTGGGCCTCCGACTTTTTTTCGTGGCGGGCCTTTAACGTTTCCCGCCACAAAAATAAAATGGCGCCACCGTTAATCGGGCTATTAACTATGGCGGGGAAAAAATGTGCCCGCCACGGTCAAAGTTTGGGCGTGTCTTGCAAAATGATTTATGTAGTAGTGAGTTTTACTTTTTATTATTTTTATACCTCATCTAGAGCAACTCCAACAGTTTTGCATATTTGGGTTGGCATTTGTGGGTGTTTGCCAAGTCTAAAATAGAATGAAAAGCTATAAATATGGTCATCTCCAAGAGTTTTGCACTGGACTTGGCAAAACAAAAATTTGTGGATACGTCAATCACCCCATGCGTCGACAAACGATTGCTCGGTGATCGGTGAATCGCCAACCAAAAGATGGAGACAACGGCCAACATAGTTGTTAGGCACTCAATGAATGTTGTTCGGCGGATTAGGCGACCGGGTGACAAGGCGATTCGCTGCGGCACTCAATGATTGATAGATGAGTCACCTTTTTTGTTGTCGGGTCGTAAACAGTATCATTCATGCGCTGTATTGATGTTCGGTAGAATTTAGAAACAAAGAGCGTGGCGTAAAGGGTTCGTGCGTCGCGGATGAACTTTTCGGCGCCGCGGGGAGGGAATTTTTGCGCGGCGGGGGACATATGCCAAGTGCGACTTGGCTTGGCGGTTGGGAGTTCGGGGGAAGAATTTGCCAAGTTTTGCAAAATGCCAAGCGAAAATACAAAACTGTTGGAGACCTCTTTTAATGTTTCTATCAAATTTCAAAAATGACAACCTTGTTTGTAAAACTGTTGGAGTTCTTTGGAATAGAATTCATTACTAGACCGGTTGTTTGGCCACCATCGGAGAAGCCCTTAAACCGCACACATCGAGAGAGCATAATGAAAAAGATGTAAAAACGCCAACGGTGTTTTCTTCTTCCTCCCATCTCACACATCCTCGGCGCCTCGCCGGGCGGTGCTCTCAATTTGGCGCAACCCGGGGCCTCACTCTGCTCTCCTCCGTCCCACGCAGCGTCGGACTACCACGATTCACAAACCATATAAACCGCGTGCCCTCCGCCCCCATGCATGATGATTTCCTTTATCTAATTTCAACCAAAAATTTTTCACTTTCCTTTTTCTTCCGCCCTCTTTCCTTCCACCTCGATCCGTTCTGTCCCCCAAAACTAATGAGGCACTCCAATAGAAACCGCATGCATCGGTCAACAGCGCCGGCGCAACTCTGTCTGCATGCACGGCGCATGTCACGCCCCCACTTTTAATGGGTCGTTAACCTCTCGTATTTGCGCCGGGATCACGCACAAATCACGGTCATTAGTGTTAGATAATGGTATGCGGATATAATAGAAATCCGAGCTTTAATGATTTAGGATTAGAAAGTCTTACGATGGCGAATGTTTTATCGAGTTAGCCAACCGAGCGGTGGATTAACCATGGCTGTGGCCTCATATTCCACGGGGCATCTTGAGCACGGACCGGAAACCCTTGGCAGCTACATCTTCTTCCTAGTAAGCGCCTCACGAACTCCCTACGAGCGTTGATCGTCTACCTTGACAACGATCTTACCTTTGGATGTGCCGATATCGTAAAAAGCAGGGGGTGAGTACAAAGGTACTCAGCAAAGTCAAACCAGGGGTGGTTTGGTAAATTTTTAGGGTTTGGGCCCTAGCGAGTCTCTAAAACTGCTCTCACTAGTTCGGGGTTATCTCATCTTACCATCACCTTCACATATCACAAAAGGTTAGTTAAAGCTAATCATAGATGTTCTTTCCTAGCATTAAGCCCATTCCAAGGGCGTGGCTATTCGAATAGATTCAATAAACTCTGCGGAGGTTGTACAATTTCCCCACGATAGGCACGGTCTTCCCCATCCGGGTTGGTTCCAACGGGCCCAACGAGATCCGTACCGGCAGGTGCTACTCTAGGTATGTTGGTATAATCTTCACCCGCGACTTCTCGGGGGTTGGAAGGACAACACGCCACCACAAGGATGACGCATCACCCTAGACAATATGGTGATACCAAATCACCCGCGGCTTCTGGTAATACCTAATTACCCAACCTATCTTTATCAACACCACTCTCAATTTCAAATCATCAATATGTGCCTCTAGCAACTGCGCCACTGCGCCCAAACACTTACGTGGAAGACCTGCATCCACGCCAACCGGACCATGGGGCCACTCTCCCCATGTCTGCTCCTAATAGATCGTTTGCCTGCTCCGGCCACCTTGGATCCCAATTATACCTCAACCCAACGGGGTGTGAATCAAGCCGTCCCATAAGCGGCGTGTGGGTACATGCGAAATATCGCACTAGGTAGAAGGTCTATGAACCGGTCCTTAGGGAGGCGAGCATCTCTCCGCGGGATTCATCCCCGATTGTGATTAGTCCACCTCCATGTAGACAATCACCACTCACCTTTTTGTTGGAGGGTTCACATTCTTACTTAAGTTACATCGATCTTACTTAATCATCTTATATCATCATTCATCATTATATTAAGGTCATAATTAGGGGGTAAGGACTTGCACGGGATGTTCTTACGGATCGGCACTGGCGTCGAGCGTCTCTAACGTTACTCAGGGAGAAACCTCTAATCCGATCGTCCGAAACTACCTTAAGTCGGATGATAAAACCTAGCTTGAACTATGGCACACAAAACAAGCATAGAACATTATGGTGGTAATAGGTTAGTTGCATAGATCTAGAATTTAGATAAATTATGGAAGTCGTTTCACGCGAAACGGAGTTAAAATGCATGAGTTATGGATTTTTACAATATTAATCCCTAATTTATTAATTAGGGTAATATTATAATATAATTTTATCATGTAATAAATTTGGATCTAATTACATGATAAAATTCCATAAATTAAATAATGAATTTACAAATTTTCTGGGAATTTTTACGATATGGGAAATGGGATTTCTAGCTTCACGTGTACACTAACCGGTGTACTTAGCAATTTCCCCTGTGTACCCGGAGGCGTATAGATGCGTTGTATGGCAATTGGGGGGTCTTTGTGCCACGTGGGTGCCCTCATTGGCATCGGCCGTGGGTCCGGCTGTGGCGGCACTCGTGACTGCCGTTAACGGCGATGCCACGCGGCGGTACCCCACTGCGTAGTGACGGCGTGGAACGGCGTCCCCGTCGGAGGCGGCGGTGGCGTCCGCTTGGTCCCGTCCGCCGCATCCGTGGCGGCGCGTTGCGGAATCCCACGGAACCGGCCGTCCTGGCTCGTTGCTCGCCGGGGGTCTTATGAGGATCCTCTCGTCACCCCGGTTCGACGGCGGGCAACCGGGCGGAGGAGGCGAGCTCTCCCCATGGCGGCAATGGAGCGAGGCGGTGCTCGGCGGCGGCAACACTTGGAGGCGGGCTTCACAGCAGACAATCAGGGAAATCGTAAGGAAAAAAGGAAGAGGGAGGTTGGGAAAACATACCGGTCCACCAATTGTGACTCACGGCAACCACGACGGCGGTGAAACTTCGACCTCCCGTCGGCGGCGGCGGAAATCCGATTTGGGGCAATCGAAAAGAGCGGAGGAGGTGGAGAGGAGGAACCAATGGGAGCACCTTGCGTTCGATCGTGGCGGACCTCTAGGGTGGAGAGGGCGAGTCCGATTGGGCTCTGGTCGGGCCTATTTATAGGTGGCCACGACGGTGCTCGCGGCGGTGATGCCCGGCGAGATCTTTTTCGACATCTGCTCTGGGCACGGCGACTCGAGCGAGTCGCCATGAGTCGCGCGCCGCAAGCGCCTCGGGCTCGTGAACTAGTCCATCAGCGGGTCTCCGGCCGCGAGGTGTGCGTTGCGGCCCACGGCGGCGCAGCGCTAGCGAGCATGCGGGCGCTCGGCGCCGCTGTTGGCGTTGACACGCTCTCCCGTGTTCATGGCCCTATCTGGATGGCTCGTCGGGGTTAATGCCTTAGCCGTAGTCCGGTCCGTCACCAGACTCAAACGAAAATGCTTCCGCGGTACGCCCGGCCTGCGAGATGTCACATTGCCGGCGCGTCGGTGTTCGAGCTTGGTCCGTGGCGTCGCTGTAGGGATTGAAGTCCGCCACTGCGCTTGGACTCCGACTAATGTCTGCTGGACCTTGGTGGCATCAGCGGTGCTGGCGTGGCGTACTCGTCTAGGGTACTGCCCCCGGCGGTGTCTTTGGCAAGCTTGTCGATGCCGGCCACGATGGCGGCAAGGTCCCGGCAGCCACTATCGGCGTTGGCCGGGCGCTGTGTCCGTGGGTGCATCGTCTGGACGGCATCGTCGGGTTAATGCCTACGCTGTGGCTTTCGATCGTCGTCGTCATTTCCGCGGACGAGTGGCATCGCGCCGGCCGACGGGCATCTACGCCGGCCGGCGTGCTCGTGGACGGGAGCGGTTGGCCCTTCGTCTTGGTGCATCGGGAGGATGGGCGTGGCGGCCGTGCGGAGGTCGTGGGCTCGAAGTCTCCATGAACCCTAGCTGGTTCCGGCCAGCCGTGCGCTTCGTCAGCGTCCGGCGGGCGGGGGCCCTGCGTCAGCGCCGCGGCGTCGCGAGGAAGAAGGCGGCGGCTTCCGTCGTTCCTCGCTTGGCAGCGGACGGGGAGGAACGGGGGCGGCTTTCGGCCGGTTAATGGGGCTTGGGCGACCGGGCCGCCCCACTCGGCGTGCTGGTGGAAAGAAGGAGATGAGGGCGTTCTTTGCTGGGCGAATTGAGCCCACGAGCTCTCTTTTCCTTCCTCTTTTCTTTTCCTATTTTTTCCTCTTCTTCTATCTCATGTATACTTGATATATTTCTCTCCATTACTTTTAGGCAAGTGAGTATATGTTCTTAGGACCCTTAATTGAGTACTAAAAAATGTATACCCTTATGTGGAGAAATATATCATAGCATCTGTTTTATAATTCCCTTTTAATCTCTACCTTCATGTATACCTCTATGTAATTGTATGTGTGTGTCTTTCATCCATTTATTCAAGCATATATATTCTTAGAATTTATTGTTAAGCATTTATATATATATCCTTGCTTGGAGGGTCACACACATACATACATATATTGGTATACATGCCCTCATTAATTTCCTTTTTATTTCCTAGGGCTTACACATGGATCAAGTGTATATATATATTCCATGGACACATTTATATGCTGGGAAGATACATACACCCCTCACATATGCCTTCTAAGGTTTGTGGATTATTTCCCAAAATATGTAAATCATGCTCATGCATAACTATACTTCCATAATTAAAGTCTAGATCAAGAATACATACCTTGGCCACCATAAGCTCGACAAGCAACAAACAAGAGGGAGTCTAATTTCTATATGGTGGATTTTTATGCAAGGTTTTTCGAAAACAGGGGTTTGGTTTTTTGGAAAGTAGATCAAGTTTTAGTTTATTTCAAAAGTTCAAATTTTTAGTGAATTTTAAAATGATGCAAAAACACGGGTGTTACAAGCAACTCTCATGCGCATGTAGGGCGCCTCTGCGCTCTTGGCGGCTCCGTCGTTCCCACACCTTGATAGCGCACCCGCCGCTTGCCAGGACAGCGCACGTCGGTCTCGGCGCTAAGCGCAACTCACAGCCTTGTGCGGGGTTGCGGTCGATGGCTCCGCCGCCTCCCCTGCCCAGCGGTGGCGTCGGCGCCCGCTTGTCGGACAGCGCACACCGGTCTCAGCGCGGCGCAACTCTCATCCGTCCGCGGGGCAGCCTCGCGCTTCGCCGTGGCCCGTTCCTCTTGTCTTGCTCCCATAGATTTCTTTGTGAAACCCAAAATTCTCTAAATCCAGCTCTTCGGCCACCACGGCGCTGCGGCTTGAAGCGGGGGGGCACGAGGCGGAAGGTGAAGGCATCGATGTCGGTGGGGACATAGCTCCTCCAGATGATATGGAGAGCGGCGTCCCCGTCGACAAGCACTTTGTGACCACTAGTTCATCTGCAACCTCCCAGATCTCCACCTTCTATGTCGTCTTCATCTTAAGTAACCGTATTGATCGGATGATTGAACCGGAGCGGTATTGTCGTTAGATGAAACCAAATTGATATTACATGCCTAGTTTTTTCTGAATTTGAGCAACCACGCTTGTACATACAATCTTTTTTTTTTAGCGTTTGTACATACAATATGTGATGACTTTGTTGTTTCTACGCTGTAGGTTGCCAACTTAACTAGCCATCGACCTATAATTCACAAAAAATATATAATTCAAATGCATAGAAGATTAATTTCTTTCCGTTACAACGCACGGGCATTTTTGCTAGTATAGAAAATTCAATTAATTATGTAGCTAAAAATTATTATTTCACTCTATTTTTGATGATAAAAATAGGATAAAATTATTTGAATAGGCTAAATACATATAGAAAAATTGAATATGATGTGCGCAAAACATATTTAACATGGTTATGAGGTGTGGTCGTATTATCTGGCCACCTTATTTAAATGTTTTTGGCTCCGCCTCTGCTTGGATGGCCAAAATAATACTCTCTTCATTCCAAACTATACAAGGCGATGTCTCACGACGATTAACATGAATGCTCTATTAGAGACAACGAATATTAAGAAAAATACAGACACGATGAAATATCATCTTTTTTCAATAAAGACATTAAATATTTGGAGAAAAGAATACAACGACATTTATATTATTTGTAAGCCTTAATCAATAATCTAAGCTATTGCCTTGTATCACCAAGCTAATAACCGATCGCACGGTGCAACTTGCTGAGTGCAAGTCGAGCTATGTCAGAGGCTGTTTTATTCTCGCAAATTGTCTGTTCTAATCTAATTAACTAAACCAAATACTATATCGATCTACTATAAATGAATATCTTAAAAACTATTTTTCATTGGAGCAAGCTACGACGATATGGCTAGTGTGGGCTGCAGGAGTTCCCGCCTTCTTCATAGTCGCAGTTGGGGTCGCCGGAGTGGTCCGGCGGCGACCCGCCCTTTTTAGCACTTGCCCCAGCTGCCACCCGCCACCCGCCCCTGCTGCCGCATTCAGCAAAGGCCTCGCCGCGAGGATCACGTCGCAGCATTGCATCAGCAGCACGGCCACCACCACCGCCTTCATCATCGTTGCCGCCGTCGTCGATGCCATGTCGTTGATGCTACGTTTGATTGCAAACAATGCAAGCTTGGGCTAGGTGTGCGTTGCTATAAGTAGTACTAGCTAGCGAAGTAGGAATTTGTTGGAGCGAAGCATTCCTGATGGCTTCCTTTTATAGAGTTCGTTTCTCATATGTCTATTGGACCGGGTCACTATTAGCATGTACCATTTTCGAGACTTCTAAATGTTCTTCTCAGATCAAGCCTAAGCCGAGTTACACGGATTAATTTTCAAACTGTTGATCGGCGCGGTCCGGCCATTTGAGTTCAAATTCTGAAGTTTGAAGTCGATGCAAGTGTCCTAACGAAAGCATGCATGCAAGTTCAAATTCTGAAGTTTGAAGTCGATGGAAGTCCCAAGATGGACCATATATGAACACAGGATCAGTATATATCTACTAGTCCGATCCAACCGGAAACATCTATTTCCTCGATCTCTGCTTATAATTCTCTGTCACATTGCCTTGTTGCTTGGGTGCCCCGCGGAACTGGTATTCAGCAAGTATTCTAGCTTCTCACATTGCCTTAGCTTGTTGCCTGGGCTCGTGAATTCTCAGTCGATCTCTGCTTACTGTTGGACCGGTTCATGCGTGAATGTTTGTGACTTTGGACACGGTTCGGTCGTATTCTTCGAGTCGTCACCGCGGAGGCGCGGACTAATCTCGTTCATCGTGTTCATATATGTACGTCATCAAGCGCAGTACTCTGTGCAGTAGTACTACGACTAAGTTACTTGCTGGCGGCAACATCTATTTATCAGCATTTCTTAATTAAAATGCTCAAAAAACATTTCTTAATTAAACGTGTTCTGTGAATCTATAAGATGAAGGGACATGCAACCATTACAGGATCATGTGGATGTCCTAGTATATCTTAATTTTTTTTAATCCTAAGACGGTTGTCTATTGCTACCGGAAGACTAACCTGAGGATCCGTTTTTAGGAGAGCTCCACCACTATAAAAGTGATTCTGAATCCTATATTCACATGGATCCACCGTGGGCGTGGCGACATGGAGCAGCTGCACCGTGTGGATCTGAGATTCATCAAAGTGTTTGGTACAACTCCACCTCTCTTTCTATCTCACTTCCACCTTAGGGCATCTCCGATGGTTGTCATATAGCTAGCTAGGAGGAATTCTATTGACTATCAATAACAATTTACAAATAGCTAGCTAGATGAGGCTATATAAACAAGAAAAAATAAACACTATAGTTGATAGTTATGTGAGAAAGATGTTTTTAGGAGATCGAGGCTAGATTATAGCTATTTATTAGTATTTGATCTCTTTACAACAACCAATGAAAGTCACTACTACCTAAATTTTTTTTCATGGCGGGCAGGTTTTATTTACCGTGGCGGGGAAATGTGGCCATCGCCGTGGTAGGGTCCGCGGTTAATGTAGTATTAACGGTGGCGGGCATTTTTTGCACGCCACGGTTAATGAATTAGGAAAACAAAAAAGCCTGCACGGACCGGATCTGAGCCGCCGCGGGCCAAGGTTTGGGCCTCGCGCGCCGCCCGCCCGATCCACGCCCGCGAGCACCGTCGGGGAGAGCGAGCTAGGCCCTAGATGTCGCCGCCCGGGAGGTCGCGGGAGCCTTTCTTAGAGATCTGGTCGCCAACGAGCTGATCCGCCCTCGTCGGTGGCGGATCCGGCCTCGCGGCCGCCACCGTCTCCGGATCCGCCATGCGCCGGTGGCGGATCTGGCCACCTCATGCCAGCTTGCCTCCTCCCGCCGCATTACATGGTGGCAGCGCGTCGGCGTGGCCCCTCCTCATCGTAGTAGTGGTGGAGGAAGGCCATCATGGTGCCCGCCAGGATCCACGCTGGAGAGGGACGGAGGAGGAGGGCCGCGTCGTGGTGCCGTCGGTTACCACTTCGATGTCGCCGCTCTTGCCTTGGATCCACCCGTCGACCGCCCGGTGCTTGGAGGAGGGAGGAGGGGCGGGGCGGTTGTGCACCGTGTGTGGGGAGGGGGAGGAAAGGGTGCCGCTCTGTTCGCGTCTTTGGGGAAAGGCGGCGCCACGCGTGGTGGGGAAGGAGAGGCGGTGCTCGGCGTAGTGGAAGGAGAAGAAGTGCTCACGCATGGTGGAGAAGGAGAGGCGGCGCGCGCACTCGTGTGGTGGCTATCGGGCCTGAGAGTACAGGGAGAGGGTGAGGATGAGAATGACTGAGCCTAACCCTAGACCGCTGTATTTATATTGAAGCGACTATCGGGCCTCACCTGGGCGGTTGGGCCTCGGTCTTTTTCGTGGCGAGGCCTTTAACGTTGCCCGCCCGCGGAAAATAAAAAAAATGGCCGCCACCGTTAATCAGGCTATTAACCGTGGCAGGCAAAAATGTGCCCGCCACGGTTAAATTTGGGCGTTGTCTTGCAAAATGATTTATGTAGTAGTGAGTTCTACTTTTATTTTTATACCTAATCGGCTAGCTAATTGTAAATTGTTACTCATAACGACTAGAATTCATACTAGACTGCTTGTTTGGCCACCATTGGAGAATCCCTTAGACCGCACATCAGAGAGCATAATGAAAAAAGATGTAAAAACACTAAATGGTGTTTTCTTCTTCCTCGATCTCACACATCGTCGGGCGCGTGGCGGTGCTCAGCTGGGCGCAACCACGGCCTCACTGCTCGCCACGCCCCACGTGTCAGTCTATCACGATTCACAACCATATAAACATGTGCCTATATGTACAATGTCGTTTGTCACAACCATATAAACACATGCGCGTCGCATGTGTATGACTACGATACTCGTATATATATAGAAGATTAAAGAAACAGAAATACATGCATATATGAGTAACAAGTTTTACCAAGAGGACTAAGTCATGGATGCATCAGTCTCGAGGTCAAAGCGAAAGTATAATGCTACACACCAAGATAAAATTGCACAGCCCCGTGTTTGGATCCACCCATCTAACTATTAGCTGTATTACTCAAGATAAAGAAACTAACAGCTAATTCTTTGCTGTTTGTTTCAAAAAAAAAATTGCTGGGTGGTAAGTAAGACACATATGTTAATTAGCTAGGCTTATTAGTTGAGGATCAACAAATAGATCCTCGACTAATTTTTAGCAGCTAACTATTGTAATGATGATCCAAACACGCCCACTGTAATCAGAATCAGTTTAATGATGTTATCATTTTGCCATATCTCATGATGATCTTATGATTTTTTTTTGTTGGCTTTCTGCTACCCTGAGCGCCATATGATCTCTCTACCGCCTGCTCACGGCACTGCATGGCTTGCTTCTGACTGTTCGTGATCCTGCTCCGAATCTTGCTCCGTGCTGGATTTGTCAATATGGTCTTTGCCCTTTCCCCACAGCAGCATGTATAGGCCCAAAATCACAACAGCACCCCCTATTATGCTGCATAAATATCAACATAGGTGGATTACTGACGATGATAAACTGTCATCAGATTTATTAAGTTATTGAATTCCATTAATCATGCAGAATTAATGCATACCTTCCTATGTATAGGTTTTCACCGAACATGAAATAGGCCAGCATGGCCGCCATGATGGCCGCTAAGGGATCAAACATGGTAACGAAGACGGGACCTTTCTTCTGGGTGCACCACAGCTGAACGTAGAATGTGAAGCCGCTACAGGCAATTCCCTGAAACTCAAAACAAAACGACAGTGAAATGGGAAACCCAAGCCCAGATAGGATATGTTATGGGTTGCCCTAGCACAGTTGTACTTACCGAGTAGACGACGCACCAGAACTTGAGGCCAAGAAAACCTATCATCCAATCTTGGCGCTTGTGCTGCATCAACACGGCGAACACGGCTGACTGAATCCCTCCAACCATGCACATCCATGCAGTTAGCGAAGAATGGGCTGGGTACCGCTTGATTGAGGACGCCTGTAAAATGAACCAGATGGACCAACATAAGCAGCTGGCCAATGCGAGGATTGGTCCTCGCCACCAGCTCTGACGCACGACGCTGCTGCCCGGTAAGTGTATGGGTGGCTTCCAGTGGCTCGTCATGGCTTCTCCTTTGTACAGAGTCATGGTGGTCGCCCCGGCGAGCGATACCACCGTCCCAGCAATTTTGACCATCCCTCGTAGGCTCTTGGCGTCTACAATCTCCATTCTAGAAACCACAAGATGATCCAATGAGAGTCAGTTGTCGTTAAACTTTTGGCGTGTTTGGTTTGAGGAGCAGCTCCATCTTTTTTTGGTGCATCATGAGTTCCACATTTTTGTGAATGGCTCGATCTATTTCTCATACTAGTACTATTAGCTTTTGAGGAATGAGGGTGATGATGCATCAACCCATTCCATTCCACAAACCAAAGAAGAAAAGTAAGAAATGAGTAGACCACAATGGATCACCTTATTTCTTAAACCAAACACACCCTTTATATCTTATACAGCTCATCGATTATCAGCTGTCAAAACTAAATTTTTTCAAGGACAAGCTAGCGTATCACCGGCGACCGTACCTGAGGATGACAGCGATGACAAAAGTTATTGAAGGGACGGTATTCACCATAGAAGTGACAAATGTTGGAGATGTGTACTCTAAGCTCGCAAAGTACAAGTTAGGACCTAAGCTCACCCTGCAAGACAAACAAGCTAGGCGATCTTAGTTAATAAGCTCACTAAAAACACCATTTCGCTTAATAAAAACTTTTTTCTAATTTTTTTTAAAAAAACAATACGAGTGATCTTTTCTCCGCTAGCTACTCGATCTTCATATTGATCTTGCCATTTATTACCCTAGAAGTGACAGTACAAATATCTCCAAGAACAGCATGAATGTCATTTTAGGCCTCAACCCCCTGCATGTACAATCAAGAAATACATCAACAACAGACAAGAGGCCGGTGGAAGACAAAGAATTCAAGCATGAGAACAAACAACTGCTCGTTATATAATTTATGATCGATCGATATGGATCTTACTTCTCAAAGTAGTATGCAAAAGGCCAGATGAGAACAGCAACAAGAAGATGCCTGTACGTCACGTAGACGTAGGAGTTGAGCTCCATGTCCATGGCGGCCTCGGTGATAAAGGACATGAGCGCGAAGCACAACTGCGCCAGGATCATCACCAGGTGCGGCACGTACCTACCACTACGCCCCCCTCCCGTCCCATGAACCCTACGAGCCATTTTTCTTCTGGATCGGACAGGTATAGCTATGCAATACTACTATTCCCCGACCTCGAGCACATGTATATTACTACAAAATGTTCTCTCATCCAGTTGAATGGATTAGTTGTGCTACCACCACCAAACCAACCTCTGCGGTTTATATGTATAGGCACATCGGGCTGCCGCCATTGGTCATCACTAGCTGGATGACAGCAAACTGTTAGGTAATCCCACTGTTAAATATACGAGCTGTTTTACGGTGGTTGGGGGTACTCTCAGTTCCTAAGCAAATAATTAGAATTAATTAATGTTTTGAGTGGAAGGTTAGTATAGTAATTTGTCTCCCAGTCGAAGCCACCCATTGCCCCCGTCATCCTCGCAGTCGCACATCCTGTGGCCGCCACAAAGGTCTTCCTCTTCCTTTCCACGTCCATCGCCAGGGCGACGCCCATGTCGGCCACCAACGTGAACGCCTGTAGTGCTGCTCGGCGCCAAGCAGCCATGGAACCATGGGCACGCCATGCCAGAGGCTCTCGAGGATCGAGTTCCAGCCACCGTGCGTGAAAAAACCTGCCACGACGACGTGGGCGAGTATCTCCTTCTGCAGCGCCCTGGCAGGCCACACGAGCGCCCTCTGTAATTTGTCTTCTCCAAGAACCCCGCCGGCAGCAGCTCCGCGAGGTTCCCGTCCGTGGGCATCTTTGCGCACGATGGCCGCGAGGACGCGCGGCTCAGCCTCGGCGACGGTGTTGAGGATACCTCCGACTTCCATGTAGCGCCTGCCGTTGTACAGGAACCAGTTGTAGGTCCTGATCTTCGTCACGCACGGTCGAAGGATCTTGTAGTGCTGCTCTCGAGGATCCTGTTGTGGTGCTGCACGGTGGCTAGAACTCGATCCTGCTGTATTGCTGCACGGTGCCTGCTGGCGTGGGCGAGTATGATATCCAGTTGTAGTGCTGCTCTCGAGGATCCTGTTCTCCAGCTCCGTCGGCAGGTAGGACGCCGGGACCGGCAGCAGCCCGGGCACGTCGACGCCGTCTTCCAGTTCTTCGATCGAACTCGACGTCGCGGGCGACTTCCTCATCGAGCGCCGGTGAGCGCAGATGAGCCCGTGCATCGCGGCGCTCGCGATCAGGTACACGTAGGCCATGACTCTGTGCTCGTGGGCCGCGTCGAACGTGGTGCAGAAGATGTCGATGACGACGCCGGCCGCCTTGAGGTGCAGCGAGTATAGCTGCACGTAGGCGTGAGTTGGACTGGCGGAGAGCCCCGCGCGAGGAACGCCATGGCTCGTTGAAACTTGTTTACCATACTACCCTTAATTACATAGTTAAATTTCAAAATTAGAATTATTTTAATTTTGTTAGATCAATTTTAGTATGCGTGGTGCATATGGGCCCACCATTTAATACGCACTTAGTGCCGTGATACCTCTAAAATTGGTTTCTCTTGGTCCTCCGACATTTTAGCCGTTGGATCAGGCATCGTAAGCCGTCTATTTTTCGACAACCATTGTAAAAAAAATTCTAAATATATCCCTAGTGGATACCTGAAATATTTTATATATGGAAAGAAATACCTTTGATAACACAAGAGGATGCCACGCCGAGCTGACCTCCTGGCGGCGGCAAGCTTTGTAGGTATGTCTCGGCATCCACGACGTCGTGCTGTCCCGCAGGTTACGTGACGTGTGTGGCTGTCTCTACACAGCTGACAAGGTACCGCCGTCACCGGCGACTGATCCCCCACCGTTGCTCCAGCTTCCTGAGAGATGTAGCATATGGACATCCCTGGTGCTTGTGCTTCCGCCGGCCGGCTCATGAAGAGCGATGTATATATATCACCTTGTTATTAAGAGTTAGTAGTACATTGTGTTGTTTCGTACGCTACTGACACATGATCTTATTTGAGTCACTGAACCAAAGTGTCTGGCTAGTACCATTATATTTCTACCTTCTATTATATATTTATCCCACCTCTGGTCTTGATCAGTTTCTGGATTTGCCACTCTACCCAAGTGGCCGAGTTCTTCTACAAAACCTAACAGATGAGCTACAGTCAATTCGCATATGTCAATCCGGCGTAAGGATCGTTGGAGTGGCCTGTGCGCTTGCTTCTTGATGTAATAAAGTTACCCGACGATTCCTAAAAAATAAGGGCCTGTTTGGTTTCCATGAGATTAGGGACTAATTTTTAGTCTCATTTAAAAGATGTTTAGTTCAAAGGACCAATGAGGGACTAGAGTTGACAACTGACTAGTGCATGTACAAGTGCACAAATGAGTTGGCGACCGACAAAACACAGACTAGTCACAATTAGATTCTCAAGAGGGGGCTAATGGACTAGGGACTAGTTGGGGACTAAAAAATTAGTCCATTAGTCTTGTTGTTGGATAAATTAGGGAACAATTGAAACTAAAAAATTAGTCCCTAGTCCCTGTAGGAATCAAACATGGCCTAAGTCACAGGCTTTTTGGTGCTAGTGCATTTTTTTTTTTTTTTATTAGGCAGTGAACTGATTTTTTGAAGCATTTGACCGATTTAAAACTTTCTGTAACACTAGCTAGCTAATCTTAACGGGTTTACCAAAGCCTAATACAACTAAGGTCTGTCAAGCTACACGGTTTTTCATCAGCAATCGGTCGATTTGAATTCAGTTTCCTAAGTCTTATATTTTTTTTCCAGAAAAGTAAGTCTAATAATTTGAAGTCCATGAAAACCATGAAACACACACTCACAGATGTGGTTCGAATCCGTGTTCGTGTATGCACGCGTGCGTGGCTTTTCTTGCATGGAATTGTGAATTCTCTCGGTCTACTCTAATGTATGGTTGTGTTGACACAAACTAAGGTTTGCAACAACACACCGATGGGGCTTTGGACGCCTACGAGGTTGCGATCAACCAGTAGCAGACAACAACAATCACAGCTTGATTACCAAACCGATTTAGAGATCGGTAGAGGCAATGTTGAGCTTGATCTCAGCTGAAACGGCCGGAACAACCTCCGGAAGGATCCGTCGGGGAGGGTGCACGCGAAGGGTCTTCTAGGATCGGCAAGGCCACCTAGAACGTCACCAGAATTCGTCGAGAACGTCGCCGGACAGTAAATTAGGGTTTGGAAAGGGGTAAAAGGAGTTGGTAGATTGATTTTGATCGATTGGATGTAGATGATATCAAATCGGCCATGAAACTCTCATTATATAGAGGGGGTCTTATCCCCTTAGAACCATCTTAGATACGTTTCCAAACACCAAAACCTTTCAAAAACCTATCTAAAATCGAATCGGTTCGGACACGAACTGCATACTACGCCAGCGACTTGGTAGCGCGACGCCGGCCTCGGGAGCACGGACGCGGTCTAGAGAGCCCTACGGGGAGGGGGCACCGGACGCCGGAGTGGGGGGGCGCCGGACGCCCATGACCTAGCGTCCGGCGCCGCGCCGAACGCGGTCCAAGATGGGCTGTGGCAGGAACAACACCGGACCATCCGCCCGTGTTTGCGCCTGGCCAGCGCGTCCGTCCGCGGTCTGGCGTCCGGGCGTGTTAATTTCGGTCCGACTACTCCTTTTATCGAGTTTCTCAATCTTTTGGCCCCCCTCGTTGAATGCCCCCACACGTTCACAATGTCATTAAGTCATCAAAAATTATGCCCGACATTTTTGGTGTCAACAGGTTGGATCGGATCGGAGGTGGGATCGGATCGGAGCGATGCATGCACGGATAGTAGGCACACGTATATACTGGGGGAAAATATATGGTGGAAACCACATCATAGGTGAAAACATGGAAACCAATTCAAAAAGTCATATCTAGACTGTTTCAAAAATTTTGAAATTTGGCACACGCATAGTGCATACAAATATGTACTCATATAAAAAAAGTTGGCATGGAAACTCAGTTTTAAGAAATTCATACAAAAATGACAAATTTCAGATTCAACGATGGAGACCCTGCGGACGGACTCGTCAAGTTCACAAGCCGCGTTATTGTTCATTGTTCTGACTTGGGTTTCTGACTTGTTTCTGCCGGCCGTTATTGGCAATTACAAGTTTCCCAGAAAGTGGCGGCGCTAGCATTTTGTTCATTTTGTTGGTAATGACTGGGCGACAAAGTTCGGCCAACCGGAAAGTACATAGGAGTATGTACGTACAGCACAAAAGTTTGAAGTTCCTACTCTGAACTTCTGATTCGCATGTTGGTGCGCCCCCTTGCAGTCTCTGAAAACATCCGCCATGCATGCATCCATCTTATCTCTGAAAAATATGCCTCCTTGTAGCGCAGCTTTGTACTTCACTAGTAATACACCAAGTTGGTCGTATAAAAAAACACAAAAATTGGCTTCGAGAGACGTTGCTGCCGTGCAGTTATGCACCATCAAGAATTCAAGATTGAACATATCAGGAATCAATCTGAAATGCCTTTGCAGGAATGCCAAGAAAGAAAGGATGGATGTGGAATATATGCTTGATGATAGAATGCGATTCCTTCCTTCGTGGTTCTTTTCAAAGGCCAAAATTTAACAATTTGAAAAAAGGCCCAATTTTGTAGCTGTACACAAAAGGCTCGGGACAATCCGGTACATATCCTAAGCTTAAATCAAACATTTGTTTTAGAATTACACAATACAACACAAACACTCACAACATGCACGCACACTCATCCTTATGAATACACATACGCAAACCATACCCCTATGAGCAACTCCGAAAGACTGAGCACCCAGCAGATCTGGAGATCCTCGAAGTCGTCATATTGACGCCGCTGTCGACGCAACGCCGCTTACCACTGAATAGAGGTCGGTAAATCCTGGGAAAATGCTAGGAAAAGGTGCGAGCACAAGGAGTGGCTTTGCTAAATTGACACCGAAGCATTGGCTTAAAAAAAAATGACACTGAAAACATGAGGTTGATTGATTTTCTATTCTAGCCTTTAACATTTTTTTTCTTTCCTTTTTTCTTATTTAGGCCACTAAAAATGACCACTATGCCCCTAAATTATATGACAGAAAAGAGAAAATGTCACAAATCAATTGCGTGGACAATATTTAAGATGCCAAATTTGTAATCCACCTGTTAGGAGTGTCACTAAAGCTAATACTGATTACAAATTCAACTCTCTAATCGGGTGGCTCAATCATGTTAGCAGTACCACCATGCTATAAGACTAGATAGACATACCATTTGTGTTGAGCGAAGTGGACATAGCATTGTTTAGTTGTCTTTGTCTAACATCGACACACGTGTACAAGCTAGTTTCATGTCTAAAGCGAATCTGGTTGAGGCCACATGTTAAAGCCGAGGCTTGAATCTTCTCTCATTTGTTCAAGCATCGTTTTTACTATACGCCATGGTTATCTCATTTGTTCAAGCTAGTTTCTTGGATTTATTCTAGTATTTTTCGGTACTAGGCGAACAAAGAAATCAAAGACAAATAATCGATTCAAGCTGTCCCTTTGCGTTCGTCCTCCCGAGGGCAACTTCGGGGAGCGCCAGCGCCGCCACCTACCTCCACCCCTTCACGCGCCCGTCGAGGCCCGCCGCGCCGCCCCTCCTCGCCGCCGGCGGCGGCGGTGAAGGAAAAAAAGCCCAACAAAATCTCCTGCCTCCCGGTTGCCCCGTGCCCTCCTCCACCCGCCACCCCCTCCCACTCCCTACTCCGGCACCCCGGCGCCGGCCGGCGGGAAAATTGAAAAAATCCGGCCCCTCCATGGCGGATCGACCCCCACCGCGGTCGGATCCGCTCCCTCCCCTCCTCTCGGCCCAATTTTCGGGCGGCGGCCCCAACCCTAGGGTTTCGGCGACAGCGGCCCCCAGGCTTCCCCCGCCGTCGTCCGTGGGCGGCGGGATGGCACCCGTGGTGGAGCGCCCGGGCTCCCTCCTACCCAATCTCCGGGGTGAGCGTACGGCGGACCCCCTCTCCGGATCTCGCGCATGAAGATCTCTAGATTGGTTTTGGCTAATTGATGACATCCTTAGGACTAATCTCTCTATGCTAAGTGTTTGTGATAGTTGGAGATTGGTCAAGCCAAGGGACGGTGCATGGTGGTCATGGTGAATGGGTCGAGGTGATCAATTGATGATCAAGTCTTGGCGGTTTGGCGTGTTTCAAGGATCAAAATGGGCTCAAGGCAAAGGTATATCATAGGGCCATTTTGATTTTACACTCAAGACACCATAGAGGGTGTGAGTGATTATAGGATCGATAAGCCGTACTATAAAGAGGGGAAAACTATCGCACATATCGGTCCTCATGTGCCTCTAGGTTCAAAATCATTTGCATGCATTCTAACCTAGAGAGCTAACTCCGTACTTGATGGAAAATGTTTTCAAAATGCTAACACATCGTGTCGGGGTGTTCTTCAACGTGTCGGCAACAAGAATCAAGTGGCGGAAGTCGGTTTGGAGCAAAGGCGAAGGAATATATTTTACGAAACGAGCGAATTTCGCGGCTTCGAGAATATATGACCGGACTCATCGCCGGAAGGAGAGGAAAAACCGGCCGGGCGCACCGGTGTCGGGGGTCCGGTCGAAATTCGAAGAAAGATGTTTTTCGGTTGGTTCGCCGAGGGTTGACCGGGGCCTTCGGCCGGATACATCGATGTCGACGGAAGCATGATCGGACGCCGACCGGACGGACACATTCGATGGGGGTCGGCGGTCCTGTTAGGGTTTGTCGGTTGTGACCGGACTCACTGACCGGACTCACTGGTGAGTCCGGTCAGTGCGTCCGGTCAGGCTGATTTGTGCGTGGATTGCACCCCAACGGCCACATTTCGTGGTGGGGGTATTTATACCCCTTTGGCCGGCTCTTGGAGGTCTCTTGGTCATTTTGAATCAATCCTAACACCTCTAGAGTTGAGCACTCATCCTCCTCCTCACTCCTTTGCTTGAGAGCATTCATTCTAGTGAGTTGAGGTGATTCAAGTGCACTTTGCTTTGATCTTTGCATCTAGTGGCACTTGGGGATCGTTGTGAGCCGGTGGTTTTCTTGTTGCTCTTGGAGAGCACCACTCCTAGCCGGCTTGGTGATTGGTGGAGGCGTTGGCAAGAGAAGGTGTATGTTCTTGGCCACCTCCGGTGATTTGTGAGAGGATCACACACTCGTCGGGAAGACAAAGTGTGCGTAATCTATTGCTCGTGTCTTGGGTACCTCTCATTTGCTTTGGGTGCAAGAAGCCTAAAGGCAATTGGCTTGGAGTGAGCTCCACCTTGACCCACACGTGAGAAGGTCGGCACAAAACGGAGATTAGCTTGAGGGTGCTCAAGTGAACTTCGGGTTAAATCATTGTGTCTCTTGTCATCCGTTGGTGATTGGCTTTATTGGTCATATTGATATTCATCCTACGGTGATTGGTTGACTTACCTCGACACTTTGGTATAAAGCATCCTCTCTACCTTGCATTTACTTTGTTGCTTAGTCTTGTGTAGAGTAAAATTGCTTAGTTGCTTAGTCTTGTTTAGAGTAATCTAGCTTGTTCACCTAGTTGGTAAAGTAGTGACTTAGCCATTGTGTGTGAATTAGAGACTATAGCAACTAGAATTGTCAATAGGAGGCCTGCCGACAAGTAGAGCTAGAGCAAACGCTTTTATCGCCATTTGTTATTCTAACAAGTTTGTCTAGTGTTTTGTAGAAAATTTTATTAGGCTATTCACCCCCTCTAGCCATTTAGGACCTTTTCGACCCCCCCCGTCATCCCAACGTCGGGGCCACGCTTCTTGGGCGGGCGCCGCGCTCCCCTCCCCACCGGTGGGTGGGTGAAGGATGGGCCGATGGCGTCTTCTTCTTCGGCAGCTGGCCGGACGCCGGAACCCGGAGCACCCCTCCCCAGCAAAGTCCATCCCGTCCTCCCTGGGTGAACCGACGGGCGCTGCCAGGCCGCTCGCCGCGACTCTCGGGCACGACGGCGGGCGGCGGCGGCGACAACTTGGCCGGGCCGATCCGGCGCCCTGACGCTCCGCGGATCGTCCCCCATACGAACCTCCATCACCGTCGCGCCCGGAAGAAGGGCGGCGGCGCCGCCGGCCTCCCTACCACCGTGGGGGAAGGTCCAGCCACGCCGGCCGAGATGTGTTACGGGCGACCGTGAATGCGCGACGGCCCCGCCATCTCGCCGTGGGGCGGGAATGCTACGTCTCTTGGAGGACTTCACGTACACCGCGACGGGGTCGATGGCGTCGGGTGAAAACCTCCTCCCCAAGCTCGCCTTTGGCCGACGAAAATTTGTAAATTCATTATTTCCTTCTTGAAGGCGTCGTTCTTGTGCCGTAGGGCGGCGGATGCCGTGGCTCAGAACGAAAAATTCCGTATAATGCTTCAACGCCGGTGGCGCCCGCGGCATCACCTCCTTCCCGAACTCTCCGTTGAACCCTCCGAGCTCCGCACCACCATGCGGCTACCTAAATTTCCATCGTCGCCCACCGCCCTATTCCTTCCGCCGCGCCGTCGTCCTCACCCGCCCGCGTTGGGTTGACGCCATCGTCGCCACGCCGTTGTTTGGCCGTGGGTCTCCGAGGTCGCGCGCCCTCGCGACCGAAGCCACCGCTTCATCCCGGTTCGTCCCCCGCCGCCCTCGTGATGTCGCAACCTCCCCAACGATCATCTTGGCATGCTTGGATGTTGACGCCTAAGTAAGTCGCCGTAACCGCCGCCGACCTTGGGCCACCCGGTGTTGCGCCGCTTGAGTCGCCGGGGTTCACAACAATCTTTGCCGCCGCCGCCGTTGTCGGGCCTTCGGTCACCGACGGCGTGCTTGGATCCACCTCGGCGCTTCGGCCGTCGGCGTGTGGCGCCCTTGATGACCTTCGGCGTGGGTGCCAAATGGCCGAGCATCACTCTTCTATCCAACTGGCGACTCTGAGCGTCGGCCTAGCGATGTTGCTCGTCACCCGTTAGTTGTGTTCGTGGTTAGTTGGGGTGGTCTTCTCCTTCTTGCTTTGTTGTTGTGGCCACTTTCTCTGTGGTCACGCGTTGTGTGCGTCGTCTTGTGTTGTAGTGTTGTGTTGTAGTGTTGAGTTGTTTTGTGTTGTTCGGCGGTCTTGGCCTTTTTCTCTTAGGGCCCGTTTGGCTTCCGAATTTGGAGGAATTGGAATCTACTTACTAAATTAAGCTATTTAGTTTGGAATTTGAGATTCCATAACTTTTCAAAGTTCACAAATAAGCCTATCTCAAAGGGTGTTTCGCGGTCAGTCAATGGAATTCAATTCCTATCTCCCACCCTATGAATTTGAGATAGGCTTATTTAATTTGTGAACTTTGGAAAGTTATGGAATCTCAAATTCCAAACTAAATAGCTTAATTTAGTAAGTAGATTTCAATTCCTCCAAATTCCAGGAAGCCAAACGGGCCCTTAATGAAAATGACACGTGAAGTCGTGTTCGAGAAAAAAATTCTAGTATTTTTCGACACTATGCATTAAGTAGTAGGCGACGTCCACGTCAACCGCGAGCCGTCTGTGATGATTTCGTGAACTTTAAGACCTGATGACTCGGTCTTTCGGAGGTACTCATAGGGTAGAGTTTGCATACGTGTGTTCATATGGGTGAGTGTGTGCGTGGTAGGCGTCTGCGATATTGTATTGTGTAATTAAAAAAAGTTACGTCCCCTAAAAAAAATATAGACAAGTTCTAAATGTCAGTCAATATAGCAAAATGCTTTTTCTATCCGAATCAAATCCTCCACAAACAGAATCAGAATTTCAGAAAGAAAAATAAAAAAATTACACCACTCTCCTTCATGTGATCCATTCACCGTCAAATCTCACTAATCACCCCCTTTTCCCAATTTTACGGCTCCCTCCGTCGCTGGACCGGACGGCTGGACGCTTCGCCTCCTCCCGTCCTCCCCCCGCCCGACCCCGGCCTCACCCCATCTCGGGCGCGGCTCCCTCCCTCCCTCCCAATCTCCGAGCTCCGATGGCGCTCCAAACCCTAAACCCCCACCGGCACGCGGCGGCCGTCTCCCCGGCGCCGTCGCCCGTCCCTCGCCGCTGCCACCCGCCGCCGCAGCCCATCCTGCACCTCCCTCCCCGGCGCCGCCTCGCGGGCGTCGCTGCCCGGCCGCGCGCCGTCGCTGCGGCCGTCTCGGGGCCGTCAACGAGGCCAGGAGGCGTGGGGCGCCGCAGGAGGGCGGTGAAGACGGGAGGAAGGACACGGACCTCGCCACGCTCGGGAACCTCTGCGTCGACGTCGTGCTCAGCGTGCCCCAGCTCCCGCCCGCGCCGCGGGAGGAGCGCAAGGCCTACATGGAGCCGCCTCGCCGCCTCGCCGCCCGATCAGGTAGTGCTCCCGACCTATTTATTATCTGGAACTTTGGATTTGGCATTGGATACGATACGAGCATAGCGTGATGAACGAACCAGAAGTGTATGATCGTTAGCTGTGGGATTTTTTATTCGTTTATTACAAATTCTGCTGTTGACCGGAAGCCTTGCATTGTTTCTGCTTTATGTCAATTTTTTAGCTGGGTGGAGGATAGATAGGTTGTGCCTTAACAACTAGATGTTGACTGTTCAATATGGATAAGCTTGAAATCCTTATCTGTTTTTGTGAGGTTGGTCATGATTTTATAAATGGAGCTGCAAAAATGTAGTTGTTAGCAATGTTTTTGGTTCCTATTCATCTAATTGGGAGAAATGTGGACAACAAATATTGTATATCAGTATGTTTATTGTTCTGTCATCTAAGAACGCCATGAGTGACTTATGTCTAAAACTGCATGGGACCCACGTAATGCAATATCTGGTTTTCGTATGTTCTGAACATTTTGTATTCTATCACTTCAACAGAAATTTTGGGAGGCTGGTGGAAACTGCAATTTAGCCTTTGCTGCAGCTAGGCTTGGGCTAAGCTGTTCCACTCTGGGTCATGTAGGAGAGGAAATATATGGGAAATTTCTTCTTGATGTGCTCCAAGTGGAGGGCATTAGTGTTGTTGGGATGCTTGAAAATACCAATGCTGCTGCATGCCGCCAAGCCTATGAAACACTTCTATGCTGGGTTCTTGTAGACCCATTTCAGAAACATGGTTTTTGCAGGTTAGAACATGCTTTTTTTGGAATAAAATTCTTCTTCATGTTTCATTTACTGTTACGAAATTCATGTCAGCTAATCCTTTTTCCTGGTTTAATGTGCTTGGTCATTTATCAGTGTTGCTTTCTTTGCAATGCCAGCCGTGCAGACTTCAGTGAAGAGCCAGCTTTCAGTTGGATACGGACACTCCCAGCAGATATCAGGACAGCTATTCATCACTCCAAAATACTGTTTTGTAATGGCTACGCTTTTGATGAGTTCTTCCCTGATGTGATTGCATCCTCAATCGACTGTGCAATTGATTTGGGAACAGCAGTGTTTTTTGATCCTGGTCCCCGCGGGAAATCTCTTTTACATGGGACCTTGGATGAGCAGAGAGCACTTGAGCATGCACTGAGGCTCAGTGATGTCCTCCTCTTGACATCAGACGAGGTTAGTTGCCATACATGCTGTGGTTTTAATTTACTACTAATTTACAGGTAATTTACATAGGTAATCAATTTTATATCCAGAGGGATAATCAAAATTGGTTATAACCAAATTTGACTAGTTATATAGAAAATACAAATAGATCAAAATAAGTTTATTAAGTACATTCCATGATCTTATAATGAGACCAGATTCTATTAGTCCTCTATAAAATGCCAAGTGTCATTTCTTGATGAGACCAGATTTCTATAAAAGATGATTTTATGCCTTGTTATCTCTCTGTGGTCCTATTCTGGTTTGGCAAGATCTGAATGATCATCTGTGTCTGCTTCTCCTTTGCTTTATAAAAAAATATTAAACTATTTTATAAATATAAAATATGCTGCAAAACATGGATACTCATTTTGAAAGAGTTCATTGCTGAACTAGCCTCATTTAGAACACACTTACTGGTTTTGCATTTTCCTGGTCCTAGCTTTTCTTATTGATGTTATTGTTTCACAGGCTGAATCTCTAACCAACATCAAAAACCCAGTTCTGGCTGGGCAAGAGTTGCTAAAGAGGGGGATCCGCACAAAGCAGGTTGTCATCAAAATGGGTTCCAAGGGTTCGATCATGATCACTAAGAACACTGTTTCCTGTGCTCCTGCTTTCAAGGTATTCATTGTGCTGATAAATAGCCTTGGGCAGTGTGTTGGAAGTAATTTAAGTTACTTTCTGATTTGTCAAACTATTAATACTGACTTTTCCTGGCTTCATTAGATCAATGTTGTGGACACAGTTGGATGTGGAGATAGCTTTACAGCTGCTATAGCCTTTGGGTTCCTCCATGACTTGCCAGCGGTTAACACATTAACCCTAGCAAATGCAGTTGGTGCTGCAACCGCAACTGGCTGTGGGGCTGGCAGGAATGTTGCTCGCCTTGATAAAGTACTACAGCTCTTGAGAGAAGCCGATCTCAATGAAGAAGACACATTATGGATTGAGGTGATTGAAGGAAATTCTCTCTGCATTGATGTCTCAATTCTGTCTGGAATGGCAAGAGATGGTTTTAGCGAGCGCATTGTGCATGTTCCTGTTACCAAAGTGGTTTCTGATCTTTTGCCAATGTTCGAAGCTGTGTCAAAACGAAGCGCTGTCCAGGCTTGATTTCATACTGAATAGTAAATGGTTGTATTCATTTTGTCATTCACATAGATTCTTTTACCCCCACGATCACACGATGTTTTCTGGTGATGGGTGGTAGTTGGAGGCGATCACAGCTATGGTCACATAGAATGATTGGTACCACCTGAAGTTTTGTTCTAACAAGTGATTTGATGCTACAATGTGTCCCCCTGGCTCAGTAGTTATTATGTTCTGATGATTGTTGGGATGCTCTGATCGTTTTTGCATTTGAGGCTGTCCCTTAGTGTACTGGCAACGGACTTGGTTTTCTTGAGAATTAACAGTAAGTGCCGTCTGTATATCGTCGATGTGAACGTGGTGCATTGCAGGACCTGCATGTGTCCCAGGTCTAGAGTAGGGAACAAACTCATCTACCATGCTCACCAACTAGTTAACTAACCGAACTGATCTCAACAAAACCTGGAGATTATAATTACACTGACAAACTAGCTCCTAACAAGTAACAACCGCCACAACCAGATGATACAGGAAATATCTTTTTCTCGGCAATAAACTATTCCCAGAGGTCACCGGTGCATAGGGGTTTTGTCAAATCTCCAAGATGAGTATGTTCTCCGCTCCCATGTTTATCACATCTGGGTGATGCTCTACCATTGCCATTTGTCAAGTCTCCGAGCTGGAGCATCATGCTTCCATCAAGTTCACCATCATGGTGCAGTAGCAGTAGCGTCTCAACGATGGCACTGAAACAAGAGGTTGGGTCAAAATCCTTAGATTGGGAACGAAATACGATAAAATGATGATGAGACTTAGTTTTCCTACTTACTACTGCGGATTGGGCAAAAAAAAAAAAAAAAAAAAAAAGAATCAAGCAATGCCAACTACTCAGTGATACACCTTTGAGTGACCAAAGGTGACCCATATGCGCGTTCAGCAATTTTGAAGAAAATTTGACTGAATGGCCGATCAATGATTTTTGAAGATGCTATGTACTTTTATTTTACACAACTTTTTCTAAGAAATTCAAAATAATTGCTCAGAGCTAACTGTTAAACTACAAACAATTACCTTTATATTGATCAATCATGACCTGATAAAACTGTCATGTCCCTTTGGTCTGCCATGATTTTTCGCAGCTCTCGCAAATGGCTAGTTATCTCCTTGATACATTGTAATCCATCACTGCTAACATTAAGAGAACTTAGTATTTGCTTGAGAAAATCCTGATCTGCTTCAAGTGCCTTGAATCTTGCACTAAGGAGAGAAATGTCATGTTTAACGCTTTTCATAGTACGGATATTTCCATCATCTAATTGGGAACATGAAGTAACATTCTTTTGATTCTCAGCAGATTCATTCTCATCTTTTTCGTGACTGTGCCTAAGCACGTATTCAACAGATTCCTTCTCATCGTTGTGCTGAGAAGAAATCGATTCACTAATCAAGTCCTCCCGAGGCAATGGTGAACTTTCCAACTCTGAATTTTGTATATACTGGGTACTGCTCATTGAGTGATCGCTCAATAGAGTATCATTTGCACCACCCATATCAAGTCTATTTGTGGAGGGCATGCCTAGGGTTTCCTCCAATCTATGCAAGGACTCCAAAATCTTTTCCTTTTCATCTTCAAAATCAAAGATGGTATGCCTCATGAAATCTGAGGCATCCAAGACTCCAAATGTCATAGCTCCATCAGTAGCACCAAATTTTCCAACATCAAATGGTTGATCATGAAGCTTGCTTTGGTAACCCTCAAGTTCAGCTTCCAGGTCAAGTAATTCTTTTTCCCTTTCTGTCAGCAAGTCATTTAACTTTTCAATTGCTTCCTGGTCATGATCAGCCTGCTCTTCCATCATCCGGAGATACTGCAGTGCTTCCATGTGCATCGAAGCCTTTTCCACTTGCAACCTGTTGATCATAGCCATCGCTTAAGCTTGCTGCCACCGCTGAAGCACTTCGTTCTGCCTCGAGCTCCTTATAAAGCATACTCATTTTTTTTCCTGTTAAACTCAGCCTGCTGCTTCAAGCGTTCCATTGAACTTTCACCTTCATCTTCACTATTTGCATTGACATCAAATGGGTCCATATTTGAGATGTTTCTATCAAGAAATGGTGCCATACCAGTAGCATCATATTGTCGGTACTCATCAATCTGTGCGCCACTTCTAGGGCTATTAGTCATCTCATTCAAATAGCCATCAAATCCTCGTGCAGTAGACAACTGTGACAGAAATGACTTCACTTCTTCATTTGTTTTTGAATTGTTGTCCCTGGCTGAGATTATTTCAGATAAACGAGGAGATTTAAGGTAGCCTCTGCTTGCAGAAGCATTTTTCATGCTGTTGTTCCGGCTGGCATGAGTGTCTGCACTTGAGCTTGTTCTAGCACTTGCAGAAGCAGCAAAATCCTTTGCAGGTTCAACATCAGGGCTTCCTGAAACACCCACAGAAGAATCACCAGCTTCCTCAATACCAACAAGACAAGCTACAATGCAAATTTGACATACTCAGAAATAGTTCAAGTTAGATAAGGATGACAATGTGTTAGATAACATACATACTTTTCTCTTTTGGAAGCTCTGCTGAAACTTGTTCAGGTATAGCCTTCGACTGCATATCCATACTGTTGTCTCTTGAATTTATTTGACTCCAGTTGATATCATATAAATCATGCCCAATATCCAAAGATTTTGCAACCTTGGTATCAGTAGACTGACTGTCAGTATCTCTTGCAGTATTCAGCAGTTGCATGGGCTTTGGCATAACAGTGTTATTAGAAGGAAGCATCGACAAGCCGCTGGCATTGGAGATAATTGGTTGCAGCTGCACATCACGACTTGAGATGTGAGTGTCTCTTTCTCTAGCTTCATAGGGTACTGCATTGCTCTCATCGTCATCACTATCTGATACGTGAATCTCAGGTTCAGATTCATGGCCAACCTTTAGTTTTCTGCATCCTTCATAAGGCAACTGATCATAACCATCATCTGAAGAATACCCAACACTTGACATGGCTATGCTTCTTTGTTTTAATTTTCCCATATCATCATCTGGAAACCTGCTATTTGCTATGTCAGGTAGCATGTGTGAATCCCGTTTCTTCTTGAACCGCACTGAACAACAAGAGCACAGCTGTTTGTGCCTAGATCTCAATCGAGACTTCACCTTATCCCTAGCATTCATGTTTGTCAGGTTACAGGTCTTACCACCAGAGGTAGTGCATGAAAGCAGGCACCTATCACACATATCATCAGAGCGCTCAAGCTTGTTGTGACTCTGGCAATACGACAAACGTGATATTTCCAACCTATGTGCAGCACAAACTAGTTCTTCAGAGAACCAGGCCTTGCCATGTAGAAACCGATCCAATCTCGAGCACAGCATACATGGTGACCGGAGGCTGCACATGCGTGCGAACCTTGTGGCCATATATGACAGCACGGCGGTCGCAACGAGCATTATGATCAAGCAGCACTCGCTGATGGCATGGCGAAGCACGGGCCAGAATTGCCGCGAAAAGTTCCGCGGCCTTGCACGAGCTTGCGCGGCCATCGGAAGCTGAACACACCCCCAATACGCATGTAGGTTGCTGTGAAATCTTATTTTTTTCCTATGAAGTTCCCATCAGTGAGGCACAAGGATACTAAAATCACACCACATTGTTGATGAAGAACGAGCAGTGTTAGAATCTTGATCACCCATGCCAATCTGTGGTTCCAAAAGATGAAAACTTCCACAGGCAAACTTCACCAATGTGGCAAGAGGCAGCAAGCGTCCTCGCAAACTTTAGCAATGCAGAAGAAGCTGCAATTACCAGGTTGCTCTGAATCGCATGCCAGGGTTCAAACAAATTGATAGATCGCCAATTGATCACAGGATCCAATCTTTCCTGCAAAATAGTTGCATAAATGTACAATCCTTTTAGCAATTCTAAATGTAACATTTAGGGTTTCACATTCGCACCAGATTGTTCAGATTCAAAGGGGAATTCATTTTGGAACATACCAGCGCTGCAGATCTTGGATCAAGAAGCTGGATTTCCCTAAATCACCGATTCGGTCACATAATGGAGGCAAAGGACGGGAGCGATACAGTGGAATTCAACCAAAAGGTCCAGAAGTGTGGGGAAAAAATCCCGAGAAATTGGGGAAAAAAGTTTCTGGCTGCAAAATGGTTCCCCCTCTCTCGGTGTAGGATTCCGGAGGAGAGAGAGAGGCAACACATGCCCGCCGTCTCCTCCCTAAACCCCGCATTTCTCTCTGTAGCCTTTGCATGTAATTTGAGGTTGAGAGATTTAAGCATGGCCTCTCGTTACAATGGGGAACAAGACCAACAAAAGCTGAAGAAAGAATGCAAAATGTTTAGGACTTATGTTCATTGAAATCATTTACTGAAATATTTGGCTCTCAGCATCATGATACTTCCTGTTAAGATCTAGAGCAAACACCACAGCAAACATGTGCAAAGTGGTTCCCAGGTGGTTTATATTTTTCTATAAATAATAAGAATATAGTTTTATTTTTGAAAATCTTAACTAATTTATTTTAAAACACAAAAATAGCGATTTTGTACCATTTTTATAAAAAAACATTATTTGAACTATCATGTAAACTCTACTTTATGCTAACTACATGACTAGTTGATTACTTGAAGTTTGAGACACTACCATATAAATAGATCATCAACAAATAGAGAATGTTAGATTCATATTTTTCTAATTTAAAATAAATTTGTTGTCATTTTTTTAAAAAAGATGAAGTCGATCATATTTCTATTTTTTTAAAAAAAAAATGGAGAACCTCCTTGGAAACTACTTTGCATAGGCTTGGGGTGGTGTTTCATTCGGTTCTGACGGTTGCATAGTGTTTGATACCCAGCTCCGTAGTCTAGGGTTGAAAAAATTGTGAAAGTCTGAGGTTAAAAAGGATTTTACCCTTTTTTAAAAAGCAAAATGTTAATATATTTTTATGAAAAACATTATGATAAGACAAACTTTATGTAAAAATTGTATCTCTCGATGTGATCTACAATTTTGTAGTTCAAAAGTTTTTTTTTAATTAAAACTGTTCGGTTCGGGTTGGTTTGGTACTTCGGTTTTTAGTTCAGTTATTCAGTTCCCACAAAACATTTTGGAGATAATTTTTTATAACGTAAATAGCCTAATAATAAATTATTTCTAGTACATAGATGGCATATTAATAGATTTAATTGTTGGTCAAAACCTTGCCCTAATGAAACAAAATAGGCCTACTAATTTCAAATGGAGATAGAATAGCTTAGGCCTCATTTATGTACCCTTTATTTTGTAAGTAGTATATATAATTCCAGATTTATATTAAATGAACTTTACAATTGAGGTATATAAACTCAATTGGAAAAGTTTAGGCCTCATTTATGTACCCTCTACCTTATAAAATCCTGCAAGCTAGTACTTAGACTGGATTATTTTAGCTCATTTCAAACATTTTTATCTTCCATGCCTTGTTTTGGCCTCCTCCACCACCTTCATTCCAGGCTTACAGCTCAAATCCCAGCCCCTACATACACAAATCAAGAACTCTCCATCAGTCCCTGTCATACAAGGAGACAGCCAAAAGATAGCCTGGCATTGCTATTCCATCATTCACACACTGACATCTCCTTGTGCAGACCCCAAAAGCAAAAACTATCCACCAAAGCCTGGCATTGCTATGACTACATCCTATCATTTCACACAGCTATATATCTCCTTTTAATTTATGGAGAACCCAAAAACACATGCGTAATTACTAATTAGTTCCAGGGTAAGAATTATCATTACAGGTTGTTTCGATCACTTTTCTTTTCACCGCATCTCGATCTCTTCCTAGCTACCACCTGTTTGCTCTGGTCTTTCACAGACACAGCCCCACAAGAAGAAAAGCTCTCTTTGCTAGCTGCAGGCGATGGAGTTTCTTCAGCGCTAAGCTTGGAATCAAAACAACTGGGCAGCAGCATGCAGATGCAGGCAGGGGCGCAAGGCCATGCAGCCCAGCGCGTGGATGCAGCAGTACGTGCAAAGCGAAAGAAATCCTTTGCTTGGGAATAAAATCATGTACCTCCCTTCACTTCGTTGTCAAACAAATAAAGTTCAGCCTTTTTTTCAGAGGACGCTTCTTAATCTGCATTAAAACGTTGATCTGTTAGCACAACTACACGACCATATTAATTATGTCTTATTAAGAGATGATGTAGATTGTTTGTCATCGATCGTATGTCTTGACTGGCGGCTAAGATAGGATACATATATAGTCGTCATGAACTCATGATGGTTTTGACGACGACATATTCATGTCGGGATCGATGCGTGTGGCTATAAAACGTCCTCTGAGGGGTGAGCTAGCTAGGCAGCTAGCTAGCTTGTTTGACTCTGAAGTATCTAGATCGTGATCAGCATGCTAAGTACTGTGTTTAATTTGATATGTTGTTGGTGCAAGATGTGGTGTGAAAGAGACGACAGCAAAAGAAGCATCTTGTGTATCCATCTGCCATAAGGCTGTGGAAAGCACGCACCGACCTTGCGTGGTCGATAACAAGCTTCCCTGCGGCCTAGCTACCTAGCTACTTCTCTCTCTCACACTCTTATCTTAATCTCCTTCATATAAGTCCTAGCTAGCTCCATGAACTCTCTCTCTCTCTCTCTCTTCCTCCCTCTCTTCCTCTCTCTCCACAGACAAACACGCTAGCTTGTGATCTGAATCGACATGAACAACACAAGCTTGTTCTTGATGACCGATCGATCTCTCTCATATATGGCAGTTGAGGGGAATGTTGTCTGGTCGGAGACCTAACACCTACCGCGAACCATCCATGGACATGGAGCAGCCAGCCATGGTGATGGTGGTGGATGGTTTCGGACCAGGCTTCATTCCCCCCAACTCAATACTCCGTTTTTCTTCCGTCTCCGATCCGAATACACCGTGGACGACGACGACGACGGCCTCCTGAATTGTCGAACTCTCCAGGTACTAAAATTGGACTAACACCACCAAAATTTCACCGATCCTGTCATAGATTATCTCGTCTTCCATGATCTAGATAGTCGATCCCAAACTGTCACTAAATAACACGATGCTTCAATTATTTGGTTCCGCAGCTCTGCATTGATAACTTCACTGGTCTTCTTAGCAGTACTTAACATCTGGTTTTGATAGCTACTTGTTCGACGTCTTGTCCATATTATTGTCCCTTTCTATCACCACATTTGCTTTCCAAGTTTCAAATTCTGAATTTGTAGTTTCATATCTATGCCTGATGCCTGAAGTTTCTTTCTTTTCCCCTTTGGCATGCATGCATGTGTTCCCTCCCGCGCGTATGAAAGACAGCGCGAGAGAGAACATATATATGTATATAAAAGTCGCTTTGCATTGCATTGGCGTACATATAATTATATACTACAATCTCCTTTGAAAAAAATATTATAAAGCATACATACAGAAATACAGTAACATGCAGACGAAATGAGTAAGAAAAATTACTGATCGCTGATCACTGATATGTACTTCAATAATACTAAGACAGCATGCAGTAGCGTATATATTTGTTGTTGGAAATAAAGAGCTTTTTACTAGGTGGGCGTGGGCAATAATGATCACAAAACTACTTTAGCTTGGGTTGGTGTCGTCCTCGTTACGAATCTTTCCGATCATGGAAATATCGCTTCCAAGATTTTCATGTGCGGTAACTGAAGCATCTATCTGTGTGCAAACCCATGTGTTGCCGACACCGTTAGGTACGGTGGAACCCACCAACTCATGCAAAAGCTCCTCACCTATATTTCCCATCTTTACATTCAAGGCTTCAACGAGAGCTTAGATACCGGATTGATTTTTTTTTTGAAAAAAAAAAAGTCGTTATTATCTCCCTTCCAAAATGCAGATTGTAGTTGTCAGTCGAATTTCTCTAAATAATTTAACAAAGTTTATAAATGTTAAGACATACTATGCAATATATTTCATGGTGGATTATAGTAAAAACAAATCTGATGTTATAATACATATGTTTATGCATTTTTCTAACATGGGTCAAATTTAAAGAAGTTTAATCTAGGACAAAACTAAAACAACCTATATTTTTGAATGGATGGAGTAGTAAGAGTGAGGATTTAATATGTTCATGCCTTAATTATTCAACCCCCATAATACAATTTGATTTGATGTGTCTCACTATTTCAATATCATTCTGCTATTTGTATATATCATGAAATATATTGGTGGCCTCCGCACTTAGGCATAAGCATATACAAATTTACGATAAGAGTAGGATATGCATCTCTCTTGTAATTTGCTTTGGATTTGACCCTCATAAGGCCTCTTTTGAAATTGAGGATTTTTTTTTTAAAAAAATTTATAAAAATCTTTCCTTATAGAAAGTGTGTGATCACTACTTTTGGTACAAAGGATGTTACTACATCAAGATCCCTTTGAAATTCATATCAAATTAGTTAATACATAGGAATCTTTGAGACATTAAAACAAGAGCATGTGCATCGATGTTTCTCATAATTAAGCAGTTCATGCATTGACTTATAATCTTGAAATAAATTATTAAAACAGAAAAAACAGCTTCTATATATATAATGGATTGTCTTTGAGTCATCTTGTAATAACTATAATTTCTAAAATTAAAGAATGTTAAGAATTGCATAACAGACAACTCGTACAATGGTGCAAGAGTAGTCACGTAATTCTAAATGTTTGGCTTATAAAACCTTTGTTTTGAGAAACAACTTCTTTATCTTGCATTCTCTCCTCCACATCATAAAGAAGACATACATGAGACATTGCATGAGATTACAATGTAGTTGAAGAACTTTTTATATAAGCATGAGATTATGCAGTTGATGAACTTTTTTACATAAGCTATATGCCTAAGCTCTTGCCTAAACCCTAAATCCATAATTGTATTGTCAAAAATAGGGTGGTCGATATCTTGTTTAAGTAAACTTTTTCATTTGTTTGAATCTAAACTCTTTTTTTTACATTTTTATGCATTATAAAATTTCCTAGATAGACTTAGGCCCTATTTTAAAGGCGGAAACTTTTCTCTGATCTTATGTTTTTATACGAAACTGAACAGATTCATGTGGAAATATTTTATGTATGATTCCTACGAAATTCATGTATTATAAACAGATCCTTAGAAATCCGACATCCCAATCTTGTACTTTTCTAGCTTATTACTCGCGCATTTTGATCAGCTCGATCTTACTATAACTAAGCATCTATATGTTTAGCTCGGTTACATCATGGTAATGATGTGATGCACAGTAAAACATAAAGCGTGTAGTGGATGTACTAGTCAAACAATATCAAAGAATGCGACTTGACAAGCACAGTGGAAATAGTGCAAGGAAAAGTTGATACCTTGATCCAGTTTTTCCGCTGAACTTTTGACTCGAGAAAAACTCGAATGGATGGACAAGACAATTCCGAAGGAGCTATGAATGAGGATCTCAACTGTTCAGACGAGCTTTACAAGGATGTCCCATCTCACCCTTACCACATGATACATGATAATCTCTTCCCCAAGGTACCATCACTTGTTCACTTCATCATCGCACAAAGCAAACTCTGGATCGCAACAGTTTTTCAACAGAAAAATGAGAGCGCGGGGCCGACCCTACCAAACAAGCGTTTGCCCGCCGGCCGCTGGCCACTGTGCTCCAGCTCCCGCCGCCAGACGGCCAGAGCCAAGACTCGCATACATGCGCCGACGCGCAAATGCCTCTGGATTCTATGTTTTTTTTTTTTTAGCACAAACCACATTTAACTTTTTTGAATTATGGTTAACGATATTTAAAAAATTTGCAAAAAATAGTTAAATTTAAATTATTTTTAAATAACGTTTGTTAATAAAGCAAGCCAAAACAAAATCCGCCTTTTGCACAAAATTTTAATGTACTAGTTGTATATAAGTCGGGCTGGATGCCCTCACTATCTAAGTTATGCATACCCAAGTGGGCCTGCCCATCCCAGCTTTAGGTTTTTTTTAGGAATTTTTTTCTCCTCAACTTTTGTGAAAGTCCGTTTTTTCTCCATAAACCATAAAATAGGGCAAACCATCTGCCTTCATTAACATTTCAAACCATGTGTTTTACCTATCTGTAGCGGTTTTGAAGATTTATCTTTATCTTTTTTATTACTTATTTTTTTTTTTTATATATATATATATATATATATATATATATATATATTATATATATATATATATATATATATATAAAAATATATATAAACCATATATTAAATCAAAAAATCATAAAATGAAAATTTTAATTTTGTTGGACTTCACGTTAGTAGATGTACACAGTATGAATAATATGTCGTGGCGGTTCAGTACAAAAAAATTGATCAAATGAGTAATTTATAGAGGTAAGAAATTTTTTTTTTTTTTGATAATTCATAGTGCACAAGAGGCGTTTGGAACCTCATTAACAGTGATAAAGTGGCAAAAAAGCCAAATGTTTGAACACGCGATTTTGTTAGCAAACATCAAGACTCTCGAACGCTTTTTTTCTTCACGCCACAAACAGCTGCTGCTGCCGTTGCACGAAATTGGCGGCGGCCTATTGCTGCTGCTGCATTGATGCTGTCGCTGCTGCTGCCGGTTGTGCTGCTCCTGCACGACTCTGCGGATGTACGAGGCACGCCACTGCGGATCCACGGCCTTGTTCCGGTGCATCTCCAAACCTGGCCTCCATTTCTCCCAACTTAGAATAGAAAGACTCTCGAACGCTCTGTTTTCTTCACGCCACAAACAGCTGCTGCTGCCGTTGCACGGCGGCGGCGGTGGCCTGTTGCTGCTGCTGCAGTTGATGCTGTCGCTGCTGCTGCCGGTTGTGCTGCTCCTGCACGACTCTGCGGATGTACGAGGCGCGCCACTGCGGATCCACGGCCTTGTTCCGGTGCATCTCCACGAACCTGGCCTCCAGCTTCTCCCCGCCGTCCTTGTCCATGAGGATGTCGTCCCCGATCTCGGACGCGCGGGTGACGAAGAACTCGACGATGAGGCCCCTTGAAGTCTCCCCATTGATTCAGCCGCAGCACCGACTTGAGGAACGTCGCGTACCGCGCCTCGTACGTGACGGGGTCCGCCACCAGCGCGCACACGTCGATCTGGCCTGTCCGCGCCTGGCACAGCCGCAGGAACCGCTGCTCGATGGGGTGGAACGCCGGCGGGAAGTTTGGCCGCGCCCTGTCGCCCAGGTACGCGATCGCCACGCGGTCGTGCGCCAAAGCCGCCGCGTGCGGGTCTGAGAACGGCCCGATGGTGCGGCTCGAGCCCCGCTCCGGGTCCACCAGAACGCGCGCCATAAACCCGCCGCTCGGGCCTCGTGTCACCCCGGTGTACTGGAGACGCGGCGGGCGTGGCACGCCGCCGCCTGCTACCTGATGAGGCGCTGCGGCAGCGCCAGGACGAGCACCAGGAGCACCGAAACTCATGGTTCGGTGGTGGGTGGTGGCAATGGGAGGCGGCCAGGCGGAGGCGCCGGCGCCTCTTTCGCCTTCCCGCGGCCGCCGCAGCAACCAACTGGTCGGTTGGAACTTGCGCTGTAGACAGAGATTCGTGTGTGGCAATGCAAGGCGGAGGCGGCGGGAGTACGTGCTTGCCAATCTATGCTGGGTATTTGAAGGGCTGATGACTAGTTAACCGCAGACCTACTAGGAATCGAATTGGCAACTCAACGCGCTTCCGACTACTAGTCGACTTCTCTCGCCCGCGAGTCTTCCCTCCGCGCCGCGCCCTTTCGGAATCGTCCGAGGAGGGGAGGAAAGTTCGGGTAAAGTTCTTCGAGTCCAGTCAGCTCTCGTTTTCCGTACAACTTAAAGTGTCGCCACATTTTCTGAACTAGCATCAGCCTAATGGCTGCATTTTGTTTAAAAATAGTAGAAACTGTCTAGAACATCACTGAGCAGGAGTGCAGGACAGGCTTGAAAATGATCTTGTCAGGTACACCTGAATTATATGCACATCACCTCGTACATGATCCCCTTTTGGCGGACACACGCATCGCGAGCAGCTCCCTTATGGTTATCTGCGGTTCGGGCAAGCGTTGGCAAAGCGGGATGGATCGCCGCAGGTAAAGCAGCAGCCGGACACGGTGTCCCCCGTCGCTGAAGTGAACATCCCGCCGTCAGCGTTACGGCCTCTGCCCCTACGGCCTCCGCCTCTCCGTCCTGCAGATGCCGATGCAGACGCCTGCCTGCTGCTACCGCGCCCGCGCCGCCGCGTGCGGGTCTGAGAACGGCCCGATGGTGCGGCTCAAGCTCCGCTCCGGGTCCACCAGAACGCGCGCCATCTACCCGCCGCTCGGGTCTGGTGTCACGCCGGTGTACTGGAGACGCGGCCGGCGTGGCACGCCGCCGCCTGCTACCTGATAAGGCGCTGCGGCAGCGCCAGGACGAGCACTGAATCTTATTGTCCTCAGCGTCGTCATGCGGCGGCTTCGACTTGACGAGGAGGATTCGCGTCGGCAAAGTTGGCAGATATGGTTCGGTGGTGGCAATGGGAGGCGTGCCAAACCAGCGATGGGACCTAGGCTGACGCCGCTGCAAACCGAGCAGGAATCGAAGAGTTGGGCAACTTAACCTGCGATGGGACCTATTTAAGGGCTGACGCCGCTGCAAACCGAGCAGGAATCGAAGAGTTGGGCAACTTCTCTTCGACTCGACTTCGCTTGAAAAAAAGTGGAGAAAACCGTCCTATAACGAGGACCAAACGACACTTCCGACTCCGAGGCGACCACAAGCCTGGCTGATGCTGACCTGCACCGTCTCGACCGTGCTCACGATAACAGGTATGGTAGAATTGGAATTGGCGAAAAAGGAAAAAAAAAAAAGTAGAAGATATCAGTGATATTTCATCTGTCGTATTGACACTCCATCCTTATTATGCACTCCCACAAGTGACAATTCTTTTTAGCCTCTAGGAGACAACAAGAAGAGCCTAACCATTCTGCTCGGTTATATTTACTCCAACAAACCATGTATTTTCTAATAATAACTTAAAGTACAAATAACACAATGTTCAAACACCAGAGTTCTTGGATTACTTTCAGAGATCCCAAACCACGTAAACAAAAGCCCGTGCTTCATAAAGGCAGATGATGATGTAACACACAAACAGAGGTCCAGATCAGGAAGATGGAACAAACAAACCTAGGCATGCCGCATGCATAGTTACATTAACTTTAGAGGCCAAAGGAAATGAGGATCACACACAGAAACGCACAATGACCATTTTAATTTGTCCAAAACATGTGGACACGCTAGGCTGTGCATGGTTTCTCCACCTGAAGAGCCGAACCGTGGCACTGGCTCCCAGTTGCTACTGTGCTACTGATGGAGCCATATCCTCCGGTGGCTGCAGACGGAGAATGATCCTCGCTGATGCTCACCTGCAACGTCTTGACCGTGCTCGCAGAGCTTTCATCACAATCACTTAACGCCGTGCTATACACAGAGTTGCGTGCACGCCAGTCTTGAGGGGGCCACATGAATGTGGGTCTCTCAAGAGGAACCTCCGGCGGTGGCGCTAACTTGGTAATGACCTGCACTGCCTCCACCATGCTAGGGCGATTGTACGGGTTCGGGTTGGTGCAGGCCAAGCCAAGGAGCAAGAGACGCTCAGCCTCCAGAAGGACGCCGCCATCCTGCAGCTGGTCGTCCTCTGTGTCGTCTGCAGTGAGCACGCCAGCGTCCACAGCTTCAAGCAACTTTCCCTCCCGGTGAAGGCGCCATACCCAGTCGGTGATGTGGTCGTCGTCCGGTGGGACGTCGTTGTTCTTCTTGCCTGTAACAAGCTCCAGGATGAGAACCCCAAATGCGTAGGTATCAGTCTGCCGAGTGGACCTGAAGGTCATTGTGTACTCGGGCGCAATGTATCCCCAGGTGCCAGCTATTCCGGTGACGGAGCTCCTGTCTACGGCGACCGTGGAAGCTATACCGAAGTCACCGAGACGGGCGCGGAAGGTTGAGTCGACCATGATGTTGCTTGCTTTGATGTCACGGTGTAGCACCATTGGCTCATGCTCATGGTGAACGTAGTGCAGACCCGTGGCTATGTCCTTGGCAATGTCGTAGCGGGTTTGCCATGTATGGATAGATGTTTCCCCTTGTTGTTGCTGCCTCTGCTCGGCGGTGCCACCTTTCATGAAAAGATGTTGATCCAAGCTACCGTTCATCATGTACTCATAGATCAATATGGGCTCCCCTTTGTCGTAGGACCAACCTGAAAAGCGTAATGTGCTTCAGACCGTATTGATTAATAATAATCTAAATGTAAATTAGTTTCCAGACGTCCCCCTCACACGGCTCTGAGACGCCTCGAAGCCTCGCCGCACTCCCAAGTCCCAACACGCGCATCCATGCACAGCCAGCCCAGCAATTCGTCGAGCAGGTCTCGGGTACCGTTGCAAAAAGGTACTATTAACTATCTTACTATTACTAACTAAAGACTTTTAATATATAAAACCTCAACATTACTTCTCCCCCTCTCCTAAACTTCATTCGCCTGAGCTTTCAGGTGATGAGCTCAGAGCCTCAGAGCACTGGCTGCTACTCTGTTGCTGAGTTCACAAAAGCAAGCAAAAAGGCGATGACCACTAGTCAATAATTGTTGCCTGAATTTTTTTGGGGGAAACAGACGCCTAGGCAATAGCAGTTTCCTTAATCCTCGTGAAACATGCTTAAAAAAGGTAGATTCTAGATAGATTTGTAGGCTACCAAATCACCATTGATTTGAACTTTCTTTTTTTTTTTTTCTAAAAAATACCAACATCTGCCATTCTAAAAACATAATCTAAAGTAACTATATGTCCTTTGCATGTAATTACCCACCGTGCTATTATAATAGACAACCTAAGTAAGCTTTTAAATTAATTAGCATGTAAATTTTCATTTCTGACACCACTAAAAATAGTCTCAATCCCACAAAGCTACATACAGAATAACAGCACCTACTAATATGAAAAGTTTTTATATAAACCATAAACTAAACCAATATATATTTCTAAATTACCTAGTTCTATTTAATTTTAATATATAATAAAAAAATAACAAGCTAAGCAAGAATAAATATATGTGTTGCGTGGATACATAAGCATTTGTAGAAAAATACACATAAACAAGTAACTGTATGATGACAAATTTAGCATCTTTATTAGTGGACGGGGTTAGTGTAGAACAAAGGTTTTGTGACATCCATAAACTTTGAGATTCACTTAGACTAAACAATCACTATTTAGGTTAAATATTAATATTCTCTTGAGTTAGCACGACCGGCCCCTCCTAAATATAAGTCAAACTCTATCTCAAATCGAGCACCCCATGGAACACGCTTAAAGGACCGTACCATTTATGCTACTGCATCAATAAAAAGCGCAGTAAGGTACAGTAAGCACAAGAGTTTAAGAAAGAAGAGTCCAGTATGCTCACCGATAAGTGGTACAATGTTCTTGTGACGTAGGCGGTTAATGATGCTGACCTCTGCCAGGAAATCTTCGAAGCGTCGGTGCTCAACTTCCTGCACAAACTTCTTCACGGCCACCTCCACTGATTGTTGCCCCATCCTTGAAGCAGCACCAGGAAGTGTGCATTTGTAGACAGCCCCAAATCCGCCCTTCCCCAGCTTCATTGTGTCATGGAAGTTTTTCGTGGCCTTCCTGATCTCGGCATAGCCAACCTGGGTCGGCACCCCGGGGAGGTTCCGCATGGTGCGGACAAGGTTCTCCTGCTCCATCTTCCATCTCCTGTATTTCGAGTTCAAATATGCAATGGTAGCAGCCGTGGCAGCCACAGCCACCGATCCAAGCACCGAGGACAATGCGATGGTCCATTGATTGCCTTGGCCTTCAGGATAAGGTATTACACAAAATGATGGGCGACGTGTGACGGCTGTTGAGTTCCATGTGTGCAGTTGTAGTAGTTGCCCCCATCGAGGAGAAGAAGGCAAAGGACGCTGGTTCCTTAAACATCCATGGCATGCTTAGGGTCTTGTTGGCTGCAGAGGTTGCGGGTTTTGATGTTCCTTCACCTGCATCTGTGTAGACCAACATGCGGTCCTCGGTATAGTCGTAATCAACCCACACGCTATACTTGTTTGCTATTGAAGAATTGTCCAGCAGCGGCCCTCCCTCTATGCAAATATTTACCCAGATGGCATTGTTAGGTGCAGGTGTAGGTGCAGGTGCAATGATTTTGGCGAAGACGTGGCCGCTGGCAACATTGCGAGATGGGATCGAGCAGCTGCCAGCATCAGGGAGCTGCTCCATGAGATCGTTGTAATGGTTATCAAGGCTTGCAGGCTTGATGATGAAGAGGAGTACCATAGGGTTGTTCGACTTGTAGATACTCATAGTGAAAACGATGCTGAAGGACATACCACCATTCGCCAAAGGATCCACCGAATAAAGGGTGAAAAACACACCCGGTTTATCACGGTACAAGTCTAACCGTGAACCAATAGCTTCTCTGTAAGAGCCGAGGCCACCCCCTGCGTTGTACTTGTTGTAATCGCAGAGAGTCATCTCAAGGCCAATGCCAATCACCTCCATGCTAGTATTCGTCATGAACACGTAGCCGGGAAGTTTGTCAAAAGAATAGCTCAGGGTGAGGTTTCCAAGCTCATTCTGGTCGGTGCCGGAGCATTTGCACGATTTTGAGAGACAGCAACAGAGAAGCAAGCACATGAGAAACCAGAAGATGGATAGATATGGCACACCTGATAATGGGGGCTTTTGAAATTGGACAGCCATGGTATGAACTGTACATCTGCCGAGAGCGCGCGCGTTGCTCCTCTTCTAGGGGGGTGCTAGCTGACAGCGAGGGTCCGGAACCGGAAATCGAGGATTCGCTTGCCCTGATGATTGTTGCCGACCGAAAAGGTAGAGGGCCGGAGGTGGGAGTGCGACGGAGTCAGATCAGAGTGAGGAGGAGGAAGAGAAGCGAGCCCCGCCGAGCGGATGGGGGAGCCTACGACTAGGAGAAATCCATGGCGGTGGCGATGGGGAGTCAACGGTAGCTGGCCCCTGCTTCATAGCGTGACGATAACGAACGTGTGGACTGTGGACACGGTTTCATTTTAGCGTGATGCTAGTCGTCGGAAGACTTACTGTACACGCTATATGGACCACTAACCAGCGCCAGGTCTTATACGTTTTTTTTAACGTAACTACAGGCGTGTTCCGAGAATTTAGCTCTCGTGACTAGAGGCATTTCCCGAGAATTAGCTCTCGTGCCAATTTGAGGGCTAAAGTTTAGCCTTTGAATTTGCCATCTAAAGTTTGAGGGCTAATACCATTGAGTTGTTTGGATGTCATTTGAGGGCTAATATCCCAATCATTGGTTGTACTTTTCATGCTTATACCCCCCAACTCCACCCTTTTCTTTCCTCCGGATTTGCCAACAGCTATTTGAACGAGTTTTCACTACTAAAGTTCTAAAACAAGACTATTCAGTCATCATCCATCCAACAAACTCGACATCCCATTGCTTACTCTACTCCAACAGATTGCTTCACAAGAATTCCAGATTGACTTCATACTGCTATGTCTGTACACGCATAGCGAGCAGCTCCCTGATGGTTATCTGCGGTTCGGGCAAGCGTTGGCAAAGTGGGATGGATCGCCGCAGGTAAAGCAGCAGCCGGACACGGTGTCGCCCGTCGCTGAAACGAACATCCCGCCGTCAGCGTTACGCCCTCTGCCCCTACGGCCTCCGCCTCTCCGACCTGCAGATGCCGATGCAGACGCCTGCCTGCTGCTACCGCGCCCGCGTCGGCCTCGGCCTCTCCCCGTACCAGTACCATTGTCCAATTCGTCTTCCCATCTGGATCCACACAAAAAAATTCAAGTGAGGCGAGGGACAAGTCGGGCACCTCATGTGATCTAGTCATCTTCCATGACGTAGTAAGCTAAGGTTACGACGGCGCAGCTGCAGGGGACGACGGGGACGACGGGGACGGAGGGGACGACGGCAGCGTGGGGGGAGCGGCTGCTGCTCCCGCCTCCGCCACGAGCAGCAGGAGGACGAGCTGGGGGCTCCCGTCGGCGCCGGCGGCGGCCCGCTGCCCTGCGCCGCGTCGGGGCAGGCAGGGGCGGCCGAGGAGGCCCTGCGCGGCGGCCAGCTCGCCCCCGAGCGGCAGACCTCGGGCTCCAGGAGCGGCGGCGGGGCACCCGGCGAGGACGCGTCGATCTCCCCGGCCGTGGACCAGACATGGCGAGGATGGCCTCCAGCGGTAGCTCGTCGTGGAGGTGCCGGATCTGCAGCTGGCATGGGTGGAGGGGCAACAGGCGGCGCCGGTCAGGCGGCGGCGGGACGTCGGGAGTCGCCCGCCCCGCTCACATGTCCCCTGCAGCTGCGCCGTCGCCCCCCGTCGTCCCCTGCAGCTGCGCCGTACGCGCTGTTGGTGCCTCACACGCACGGCCGCGGGGGAGGCCGCCTCGCCGAGCTTCGAGGACCCGCCGACGGCCGCCTCTGCATCGCCATTGTCGGCACCGTCCGTGCTGGGCGGGGCGACGGCCGTCGGTGTCGGAAGCTGCCCGCCCCTGCTCGGCGTCCACCAAGGATTATTGCTAGTTTTCTCCCCCTCCCGGCCCCAAAAAAATGCCACCCTTGCCGGAACCAACTTCGAGGACAATGTCAACACACATGTGAACTAGTTCTTCCCTCGGTGTGCTGAGGTGACGTAGTAACTAGCTAAAATGCGAAGGCCAGCGCCATTACTAGCTGCTACCGCGCCCGCCCCAAGTCGATTGGTGGGCGAGCGGCCGGTTAGCGTCTGCGGCGGAGGCGCCTGCCCGCCAAATGGCCTTGTGTCGGCGAGTTTCTTTGCCCGGCGCGTCATCACCGGGACCTCTTCCGTCCTCTTTGGGGCCCCCGTTTCGGTCGGCCATGCAAAAAACAAAACCATCTCAATGGTAAATAAAAATATGCATCCTCGCAAATACATGGATTAATTGCTAAGAGTCAACACACCACTCTTCCCCATGATTGACCGGGCGGCGGCGGCTGCGAGGACCTTTGTGAACGGCGATTGTTGTCCCTTCGGAACCAATTGTTTTGGCTAATGGTATCGTGTAAAACTCTATTTTCCCTTAATGAAATACGTGTCAATGGACACGCTTTCGAAAAAAAAAGTAAGCTAAGGTTACTAGCACGAAATGAAAATGGCTCTCAAAAAATGCAAAACCATCTACTTAAATAAAAATGTGAGTAAATACATGGATTATTTGCTAAGAGTTAACATGCACAAAAGCAAGTTATGCCACCCTTGCCGGAACCAACTTCGCAGATAATGGTATGCAACACACATAGAACGGGTTCAACTGTACAGATAAACATAATCTATTCTCCAATGGTACCATATGAATATGCACACAGCACACGGCAATGTAATATACTAGAGTCAAGGACACCACATACTTGAAGAAGGCACAGCCAGGATCTCGACATTTGTAGAACTTCCTCCCCCTGTTTGCCTCTGTATTAGCAACTAGTGATATGCAAACCGCTCCACATGAAGTGCACAGCACTTCACCTGCATCCGAATGTAACCCGTGAACAAGGTAGCAGCTTTGTATACCATTGCAGAATGAGCAGCATAGATAGTGATATACCTGATGCATTACTTGGATTTTGGGTATGGGTTGAACGGAAACCTTGAGAATGCATAGACGATGGGTTCTCATTATTAAGCTGGCCTGCCGGACGAAAATTAGTATGCGAATCCTGTCTTGGAGTCCCCTGACCCCCACCATTTGGAGTCGGTCCTCTTGCTGTGAAGTAATATGGTCATAATAGTAAATTAATATTTTAGAATGAAAATTACACTGGTTGTTTTAGTAGCAGAATATGGATAATGGAGACAGATGAGTTAGTTTCAACAAAAACAAGTGCACTGCAGTTAGAGCATTAAAAAAGATTGAGCCCATATATTAATCAGAGAGCAGAGATTGAACAGAAACCTGGTGTTGCAGCCTGGCTACGACTTCCAAACCTACTTAGCTCCATAAGCTCTTTGAGGATATCATCGCATCCACCAACACAGCCTATCACAAAAACAGCTATAAGCACATGCATGGAATTGACAACAGTACTCCCAAATAAAACCACACAGCATAGAAAATCGATATATCTAATCATCAAGAAAAATAATAAAATTGTGTCTGGAGTCTGGACAATGCATTTAGGACAGTTTACCTAGGTGATCAACATCGAAATTTGGTGGAATATCCCTCCGACGGAACTTGAATTGAATCTTATAAACAGGGCCTGTGAGTGTGGTAGAGTTGTCATATCATTTAAGCGGAATGACAAATGAAAAAACTAAACAATAGCCAACATAAATCAGGGTCAACAAATAGGACTCTAAAGATGACCTGGTGCACAGATAGGACAGACTTGATTAGTCACAGCCGCTTCTGAAAGAGATCCTGGGAGCCATACCACGTTTCTACACTGAAAATTCAACACAGCTATTAATGCCAAACTTGTTGCAGAAATTCAAATAATGTGTCAGTGAGTTTAGTCCTACATTCCATTTTCAGTATGATAAGGTAATTTAGTTCTATCAAAAGACCATATTACTCACTTCTGGATAACTTCGGCACCCAACCATAAATCCACCATTCTGATAGAAAAGAAAAAAAGTTCAAGAATTTATATAGAGTAATGCCAGTTTCTCTAGGCAAAACAAAAAAAAAAAAACAAAAAAAAAAAAAAAAAAGTGTCACAAGGAGACAACTTACCGCCCTTAGCTTAAGCACCATTTCAGATCCATTGCATGCACCACAAGGCCTCACAACCTCTACCGGATTTTGAGTTTCATTTATAGGCCTATTAGACCTGCAAAAGAAAAGGGCAAATTCAAGATATGAAGTCATACAAAGTAAAGAGTGACTTATGAATCCAATCAAACACCTTGCAAAGAATGTCCCCATTGCATCAAGGAGTTTTGCTTTGTTCACCCTTGCCTGTGCCAATAACCACCATAGAATCAAATTACAGTATAGTAGTATACAAATTCAGAAATGTAGCTAATAAAATAGTTGTAATGTCATTGCTTTGCTGCTTTTGCTATGGTTTTAATGTTGCAATAGTCTGTACATGTATCATGAAATACAAGAAATTTACAACTTACATCAAGAAAACAGGCTTTCATCTGCTGCAAACAACTCTCAAGTACTTCTGATTTACTCTTAGTACCCATGCTAACTGATTTCATATCAGCTTCCATCATTGATCTTAAATAAGGCTTCCAGAGCTCATACCTAAGACAGTAGTGTTTGAGCAAAGCAACCATACCATCCTTTATAGATTCAGTAAGTGCAACAACTTTAAGAGTCAACTTACCCCATTTCATCATAACCCATCACCAATGCCTCACCCTACATTTTTTCCAAAAATCAGAAATTTGTTTCATTGTTAGAAAAGAAAAAAAGGTCATGTTTCAACAAGACAAATGCACTCAGAAGTTGGCCATATTACTCATCAATTGAAATAGTCAATCTTTATGTACATTGGATTATGTAATTGTGATCTCACTTCTAAGTCATAGCTTCTAGTTCACTGTTAGTTGTGATTTGACAACAAAGTCAGGACTTAGAAATATCAGAAACTACATCGATATGGGGGAGGGGGGGATGAAAAGTATGCATTTCTTACATAAGCAAAACAAAAAAATTGTGAAGGCTTGCTTTTGGACATCAAATATTAGAACTCTCATAAGGGTAAGAGTACTTGCTGCATAGAAACAGTGGATTTAACGGAGGCATGCATGGATCTACCGATCTAGTGATCTGGATAATATGCTACAGTAATGCAGATCTGTATTTATTCTTTTTTTTTAGAATATTTTTTTGCAAGCAAGCATTCCATAGTGGAAACTGTGAAAAAAAATAGATAGGATGGTTACAAGAAATCTACATTCAAATGTATGTTACCGATAGATATCCTTTTGGAATCACATACAAGATTTGTTGGGGAGAAACGCATGTTTTCATCTTTGGTTGCATAACAACGGTCAAGCAACTTCTTTATGTGATCATGCATGGTTGCATCAGTGCCAATTCCTGCCTGGAAATAGAATAAGAAAATGCCAAATCTGCATGATTTTTAATTATGGATATGTAGATGCATTAAGTGGCACAATCCACCAATTCTGAATACAAAGTTATGGCCACAAAAAAGAATATATCATGGATTAAAAGAAGGATTTTTTTTTTTTTGTACTTTATCCATACAGCTAAGAAGGTCAGCTTCAGCAAGAAGAGGGGGTGGCCGAGTCACTCCAGAATCAAGTGTTAAAGTTGTCGGAACAAACTGCAAGATTTTGAATTGATAGCTCAAATTAGTTTTGTATTTAATTTATAAAGGATACAAAAGGTTGGATGTTATTCTCCAAGATAAATCAGGCAATTGATCCAACTAATACTGAGCAACTCCTTAACTAATACTGAGCAACTCCTTACATATTGCAATGAATTACACATGGCTGCACATATTGCATATTTTTATATATACATCATTAGTAATATTAACTTATTAGTAGACAGAAAGAACATATTTTCAATTCAAACTATGAATTTATCTGCAGTCTTTAACCAATTTTTGTAACCATCACACACAATAAAATATTAGTAAGAATTAATGACAACCAAACTAAAGAAAATGAGGGAGTATGAAATATAACCACAGCAAACCTGCTGCCCAATGTTGTATGTTGGAAGTAATGTTCCACCCCATGAGTCAAAGCGATAAACATCCAGATAATTTTTCTACAGAAGAAAACATTTCTTCGTAAGAAGAACAATCGCCAGATTCAGGTGAAGCAGCTAATGAAAGCATCTTATTATCAACAGGAAGTTTGGTGATAATACAGAAATAATATATCAAAGTGAAAAAAGGCCAATTGCTAAGGTTCCTTGGATAAAACAGTTTTTTTTTTTTTTTTTTTTTTTGAAAGTAAGTAATAAAACAGTTTTTCCCTGTATCCACAGTTAACTGGTTTGCTAATAGGCTTGTTAAATGTCCCCATTACAAATCATAAGTCGTTTTTGGATTTTCTAGTTGCATAGATTTTGCTATGCATCTAGATATACACTATGTCTAGATACATAACTTCTACACTAAGCAAGAACGACTTATAATTTATTTATTTATTTTGAAAGAAACGACTTATAATTTAGAAAGGAGGGAGTACATATTAATGAATACTACCAGATTATAAGGAAGCAACAATTGTGAATCACACATTTATTACCAAAATACTCAGCCCATTCAAAGATATTAGGTACTCCCTCCATTCTAAATTATAAGATGTTTTGCCTTTTCTAGATACATTATTTCTACTTTGTATCTAGACATAGTGTATATCTAAGTGCATAGCAAAAGCTACGCACCTAAAAAGCCAAAACGTCTAATTGACCCAGCAGAGCACAATTGCATAATTGAATTGAACTTTGACCCTTCTCACAGCACATGAGTTAAAGCTGTACAGTTGAAGGAACTTTTTTTGAAATGTACAATTGAAGGAACTTTCAACTTGGCACTAAAATACCTTTTTGGAAAAAACCAAAAATAGGACATGCACGGTACTTGTCCAATTCACATTTTGTATAAATCCCCACCCCCCCCCCCTTTTTATTTTCCATTTTGAATAAATATTGGCATAACTTTGTGTACTAAAATTGGCTAAAAAAGAATATATCCAGGCCTTATAGTGTAGCTTCACACTAACAAAATTTGCTAATGCTACATCTGTGTACTAACTATCCTCAGTAGCGCCTTGCTGGTTATATACTTTAACCTACTTGTACTCTACAAATGTATCAAATAATGGCAGAAAAAAAAATCAACACATCCTAGGACATGTAGCACCAGAAAAACTGAAGGAATATGTTTGCTTGAAGTGTTGATAGTATTGGTGGCCAATTGAAGGGAAGCAACAAAACAAGAGACTCACAGCAAGTATAACACGCCCTGACGCATTAAACTGTTCACCGGCTATGTCAATTTCCACAGTTGTTTCAGCTCCAACAGCCGGTTGAGAGCAGCATGCAAGGAAATGTCGGACAACAAGCTCATACAATCTCTGGGCGCCAGATATATTTAGATAAACAAAACTTTATTAGGGTTGTATAGGAAAGTTTATAAACAACACTTGAAAGGCACTTGATTTGTCAGTTGTTTAGAAACAGAACATACAGTGTGGTCTTGGCTCCAGTTTCTTCCACCTTCTAAAGATTTGGTTGGATGAATAGGAGGATGCGCTTTGTCATCATGACCACCGTTACTGGGGTTTCTCCAAAGTCTTGCTTCAGGATTTAGAAGTCGCTGAGCATATGCTCCCCAAACTGGATGATTCACTTGTTCACGTACAATTGCCTAGGTCAAGAATAGACATACATTTAAAAGGGAAAAGGATACAGCAAGAGCAACAAATCGAGAGAAAAAAAAAAGGGCAGGTAAATAAGTGCAATCACTGTGAGTATGACACAGACCGTATGGAGTGCATTTTTTCAATTTTCTTAGTGGGATTTCATCGATGAATGACTAATAATCCATTGTATTAATGTGATGGGAACAGCCAGGAGAAACGTGTTGCTCTGACTGACAAAAAGGTCAAAAATAAGATTTTACATGCACTGTAGACCAACTGTCTGAGAACATATTTTTTATCACTTTTCAAACAAACTAGTATATTGGCATATTGTTTATAACAATGTCAAAGAAAGGTTATAGGTGTAAACAAAAACTGTTAATTGTAAGCAAAATCATCAAAAAATAGAAGCAAAGAACACCAAGCTAGTAAATCCAATACTAACATGCAGGTCAGTGTTTGGGGAGAAGTTATCAGTTTCTGTCCTCGGATAACTAATGATTCCAGCTTGATAAAGTTCTTCAGCCACCTGGTCTTGAAAGGGAAGAGACCACCAAACAAAAAACAAGCAAATAATCAAGCTAATGAGGTATGTCTATTATTAGATCGTGGAACTGGAAGGGAAATTAGAACAATAAGAAAAGATTTTTTTTTAGACCTTCATTGCGTGCTCTGAACTCATTCTAAAGTACCTAGAAGCACGTTTCTGAAGCTCCACTGTACTTAGTGGATATGGGGGGTATTTTAACTTCTCTTGATTCCTAACATTTTGTACCTGCAATTAACAAAACAAAAAATAAAATTAAAAGTGTTACTACTGATCCATTGTTAGCAAAGACATTTGAATTTCAAACTATTGATGTTAACAGAATAGATCAGAAAGCACTCACTGTTGCCATTGGTTCTGAAACACACATTTCATAGATACTAATAGCACATGAATAATCAAACAAATGACCACGTCTGCCAAGAACAAGAAAAGGTCACATGATTTCCATAACAAAAAAATGTCAGAACAAATTCTAAAGGGCATCTTACATCCAACCAAAAGATGCAGTGCCTTCATCTGAAGTATGAGTACAATTTATTGTCCAGAACTCTTCAGGTTCATGAGCTTGAATCTCCCAGAAACGCTCAACAATGAATCCTAGGGTTGGAAACTGCAATGATAAGAAAATTTAAGACAATATGGAAATCGGCATATGTGTAGTAGATTTGATAAGTGAGGTACCTGACAAGGACCATAGCTCAGAACTAAATTCCTGTCATCACCAGTCACATTAATTACAAATGCATCTTTTAACAGCATTGTTTGAAACCTTGTGAAGGAGGCACCAATGCGAAGGTCAATTTCCTGTACAGAGTTTCTTATTACTTGGCTTATCAAGAAAGTAAGAATGGACAGGCAAATGTTCATCCATTTGACACAACAAAATTGAGAAGAGAAAATATACTAGCAAATCTGCTGCTTTAGATTTATTTATAAAGCTACAGGTATTAGAGGAATTAGGAAACATGCAGTAAAAAGTTCATCGTCGAGTTCAATCTGATAGAGAACCAGAGCATTTTACATTGGTTGGTAGTAGAAAGTTGTGATTCAAGTATGTGAAACATCGGCAGCAATATTTAAATATAGTGACAAGTCAAATCACCTGTCTTGCATCCACAGCATCTGCAAAGAGCTTGTTGGGTCTGGCAAGATGTTGCACAGATTCATGTATTTCCCTGCAGTTTCATAATATTTTTAGAAAATCCTTGTAATAGTAGAGGGAAAGAGACCATCACCATCCGGAAAATCAGTACCTGTCAATCAAAGCTGAGAAGCGAGCCCTCCAAATGTTAAGATGACTGTTGGCACCTGTACAAACATCAATCACTTCATATGCTATGTTCTCACCCTCTCTATCACAATCAAGCCATAGCACCAGCCACTGACATCTCCTTGCTTCTTCTTCCAAAGTTTGCTTTATGGCCTGCTTGTCCTGCATATTGAAGGTACAAATTCAAGAATAGATCTCAACTACAACAACATCCATGAAGTTATAATAACATCATGACCATGCCACAATCTTTATCTATGAGGAAAATAACCTCAATATATGCAAAACATGATAGCCAAAGATAAACAAGAACATGCCATTCAACTCAAGCTTGCATGTTCATGAACAAATTCATCCATACAGAGAGGAAAGTTTGCAAGATAGAAGTACTAAAATGACTGCTTGTGTCATCATGAAGAGCAAGCATTGTGTTAGCATCGGATCCATGGAAAAGTATTAGTGGAGGTGACCAACTATGCTCTTAATAACATGAATGATGCAAATCGTCTGACCTAAAGCGTCTAGTTGTTTTTCTCCTTAGCATAAATATTTATCTCCATTGTTGCTAATTATGAGGATATCATTCTAGGCTAAAACTCTGCAAGGACTCAATATCAAATAATTGTGTTAATTTAAATAAACTTTGATCTCTATGTAACTTTTTAAACAAAGGCCAGATGATTGATAGCCAAATGGGCTGATCTGCGCTTTTCATGCAACCATCATGATATGCCTGCATTTAAGAGTCTGTTTGCTTGTGATCCAAGCGGTCTTGCCTGGCGCAGCATGCATTCTCACGCGTCCGATTTTGGATGCTAGGGCTGAGGTGCATGCCTGATGGGCAAGCTGCATGGAAGGCCCCTCTCACATTAACATCTCCTAATGGGATAACGACTCCGGCAAAACATTGCCTGAAGGACAACCAAACAGACCAGTGCACCAGGCACACGATACTGTACACAGCACGCGCCCACTGTTCAGCGGGACACCCACACCAGCACCATCCATGGGTCCGAAGCACAACAACAGTATGTCAGTATGGATGCCGACCCTGTAAGACATCATCACAACCGATAGGAAGCCACGCACCAACCAATCAAACCCGAACCACCATACGCAGGCCTCAGAGACACGCCCACCGTGTATTCGGCGAAATGCTCGTACGGAAATGAGAGAACGAGCTGCATACCTGGGGCACGGACTTGCGGACGGGGGCGTGGAAGAGTTCGACGGGGTCGCAGGAGTGCCAGCGGCGGTAGCGGTCATCGAATTCGAGCTCCATGAGGTGGCCCGTGACGGAGGTGACGAGCATGTGGCAGGCGCGGCCGTTGATGGAGTAGTTGAACTCGAAGATGCGGTTGTACTGGGACCGGCCCGCCCGCGACTGCATTGAGCGGCGCGACAAGATCTCCGCCACAGCCTTCGCCACCGACGGCTTCTCCGCCACGTTCAGCACGCGGATCGCGCCGCCGCCGGGCTGCATCGGGAGAGGGAGGGTTGGCGCGGCAGGGTTGAGTGGGGAAACGGGGATCCCGTATGGGGCGGGAGGTTTTGAATGGTTTTGAAATTTCCAGTTTGGCGGAGCGGGAGCGGGCTCGCCTGGGAGCAGACGGAATGGCTACAACAAAAAATGTTTTCAGAACGGGTATAAATAGATTCATATTTTTCAGTGTTTTGGACGAGTAGGTCATCTTTTTAATGACACAGTGTCATTAAAAAAGATACATGAGCTACTGAGCATCTCTAGCAAACTCTTTATATATTCCACTAAAAAGGCAAACTCTTTATATTTTATTCTATTTTACAGAAATAGATATTTCAGTGAACTTCAACCCTCCAACAGTCTCTTCAATTTATTCTAAATTTCTCGCTAAAAAAAAAAAGATGGAGAGCATGGCGCTCTAGAAGATAGATTATAATAAAAATCCAAATGAAATATTTAGATCTTATAAAAGTTCTCTAAAAGCTTTTAAAAATTTTATTTAGCTCCAGTAAAATGAAAAAGTATCTTGCAAAAACTAAATAAAATACCAAAACATTCTAATTGATGTTTAAATGCCCTTTAAAAATTTCCACTGCAAAAATATAAGATGCAACTAACATTATGTATGTCATGAAAAGCTTCTATAAAACACACTTAGACATTGATTAGAATGTTTTAGATTTTTAAAATTTTTGGATATTTTCCATTTTTCTTAGTGATAACTCTAATTCTTGAAAGTTTTTAGAGATATACATGTCACAGACTCACAAGCTCTTGGTTTCTCACGCCGAAGCCTGCTTGCAACCGAAGCAACCATGTTGATATCGTGGATGGTCAAAAAAGTGACTAGAAGGCAGAAAAGTAATGTTGTTTTCGACTTACTCGTTTTCCATGGGTTTTCTTTTCATAAGGAAAAATCCCATTAATATAAAAATAAGTGACATCCTCTCATTACAAAAGTAAATCAAACTACTCCACCTCCATTGATAGGAGACAAGAAACCTTGAAAAACCCATAAATTCTACCATCTAGGATCATCATCCCAAATGGAGACAAGAAACCTTAAAAAAACCATAAATTCTACCATCTAGGATCATCATCCCAAATGGATATGCCACGGACGCAAGCTCCGATCTGCATGAACATGGTCATCTCACCATCCACCGTCATCATCCACGCATTACCCATCACTTTTGCAAAAGAGGCATAAACCGCTAAACCTCCACATGCAAACATAATGAAATTGGCGTTGCCGATTATGTCGTCGAACTCATCGCCGTTGCCTTCACCGGATTCGCCGGGGAGAGAACACAAGTCCAACCGACATCCGGATAGATATATCGTTGGAAAACTAAATCTCACTAGCCCATCGCCATGGTCGCATAGAACCACAACGAGACAAAGGAAGGGCCGGAGTACCTTATTCTCCATCAATGGTGATGTCTTCGCCTTGCCATCACCGCCGAGGAACGACATGCTCCATTGCTCCATCGATGATCTTGACGACGCCTTACGCCGTGGCCAATCTCTTCGATTGGATCTCCGGAGAAACCTTAAACCCTGAAGACTCGATCTACTAGGAAAAAAATTATTAAAAATGATGGATCCCCACTCCCTTCAACCCCGTGATGCCTGAGGAGAAAAGAGGGGACCAAATGGTGGTGGAAGGCGGGAGCCGGCGGCAGCACCCCTAGGGTTTAGGGTTTGGGGCCGGCGGCGCAAGAGCTCTCGTCCGGCCGTTTTCCATGATTTTTTTTTGAGTAATCACAGAGCTTCTCATTCATTCATATCATGATTACAATCCACTGCAGCTTAGCTCTACTAGCCAATCTGGGATGGACTCGAGCCGAAAAAAAAAATAAATTTGGTAGCCTGAAGCCATAGCGGCACAAACATGGGCTACCGAAGTTCGCTTCTCTACGAATCCATAAGACATCGAAATTAGCAAAACTTCTACCTAGCTCTGTAATATCAAAGCATAAACCTCCTATGGATGATCTCGACGAAGATGATGACGAGTCCTTGAGCAGGTTTATCAGACTTTGGCAGTCCGACTCGAGCACCACCCGGTCCAGGCCAAGTTCAACAGCTAGCTCCAAACCTTCACGTGCAGCCATTGCTTCAGCGGTGGCAGCATCTGGCACCTCATCGAACCATCGAGCTTCGGCTCCCAGCACGAGGCCATTTGAATCCCGGATGACCACACCAATGCGACCCGTACAAGTAGCTGGATCGAAGCCTGCATCGGTGTTTATCTTCGCCCACCCAACTTCTGGTCTTGCCCATCTTGCTACCGGCCTCAAAACCTTCTGCTGGGGCTTTGGTTTCAGCGAGGCAAGGTCTTCCAATAGCTTGGAAATGAATCTCGCCGAAGCGCCTGGCTCCCACACCTTCCAACCATGCCGGCGGGCGTTCCTGCCAGACCACAAAACCCAGGAGCCACACATCATCATTTGGGCCTTGGTCGATGAGCAGACATCAGCTCTGAAAACGTCTGTTGCGAAGGAGATCGGGTGAAGGCTCGGCACTGCCACCCCCATTAGCTCCTTAACGGCACTCCAGAATCTCTTTGCCAAGGGACACTCGAACAACACATGGAATATTGTTTCATCAGGGTTACCACATACCTCACAAAAGCTTTCTTTTTCAATATGCCGGCGCTTCAACTCTGACTTTGATGGCAGCGAATTATTGACCACTCTCCACCAGAACACTCTGACCTTGGGCGGTACTTCCATCTTCCAAAGTGTTTGCCAGCAGTTAGCACCCACCGAGGACGATGACTCCTCCCTTGTAGCCATGGCTGCGGCCATCTGCTCCCGCTTCAAGAACCTGTAAGCCGACCGAACAAAATAATAGCCATGTTTCTCAAAGGCCCAGGCCAGCACATCTTCACTTATTCGTGTGCTTGGCTTAATCTTCAGGACCTCATTAGCCTCTATCGACATGAATGTCCTCCGCACCATCCCTTCATCCCACATCCGTGTTCCTAGAACAAACAGATCACTCACAAACTCCACTTCCGCCGTTGGCAAGCGAACGAGTGGCTTAAGTGAGTTGACTCCCGGGATCCAGTTCTCATCCCACACTCTCACGTCACCAGGGCCAATCCTCTTGATCAGTCCCCTCGACAGTACATCCCTACCATGGAGAATTGCTTTCCAAGTCGCCAAGCTTCGTCTTTTTTTGGTCGCAGAAAGGAAATCACCGTTTTCCATGGTTTTTGACTTAGTTTATTGCAATATATGTGGCCATGTGTGAATTTATTTGATAAAACTCAACAATTTGTTTTATTGCAATCGACAAAGTACTAAGCCCACGTTGGTGGTAAAATCGAATCTAGCCGATTCAGGCGAACAGGGCATTTATTAAAAAACATACGGAATGGAGACCCATGACGCTGGCGACGGCCGGCGTTGCCAATTCGTGACTCCTGTCAGCTAACGTAAGGGCATGTACAACCCACATACGGCTCGCCGTCTGTAGAACCTTGAATTTATCATCCAGTCACGTATGAAGACAACTCATACAACCCACGCAGCACGAGGGTCCGTGCGTAAGCTATTTAATGTTGTGTGGGCTTTTGGCGCGGGGTGGGGGAGGCACGGGCGCGGCGTGCGGGGATCCAGCCCTGCCGGGCGATTTGAGTCGACGGCCTCTACAACCCGGGCGGCGAGCTGTCTACTCGGCTTCAGGGAACGGGACACGGTCGTCCGAAGTCGGGAGGCGACGTCCGTGCCGCCTGTGGGCGGATGCGGGGGCAAAATGCAAAATTACCGGTATACCGACGGAGAATCGCCGGGTTGTACATGCCCTAATCCCTCAGTGTTTCGAGCGCTACTCTCACTGTGGCTGTGACTTTTCCCCTTCACTTGTTCTCACTGCCATGGCTAGCAGGGGTCCCCCCCACCCACTCCTCCTTAAAGCAAGGTGATTTCTTTTATGTATATATGGAAATTTCATTTGCATAGCTAAAAATTAATATTTCATTCTATTTTGATGATAAAAATAGGCCAAAGAATTAGAAAATTTTAAAATGATATGCACACAACATATGTAGCATGCTTATAGCGTGTCTTCGTATTGTCTGCTCCCTTTCAAAAGTCCTGGCTCCGCCTTTGCCCACCTCTGTCGGCGGCTTCCTCCTCCCCGCCTTTGCCGGCAGCTTCCAACTCGACTTCCTCCTCCCTGCCTTCACCGGCTGCTTCCTCCTCGACTTTCTCCTCCCCGACGGCGGGTTGCTTGCGATGCTCTGCATCGGCTACAAGGCCTTTCGTTGTGGATATCGGGTTAGCCGCCGCCGCGCCGCCGGCGGCGGCTTCGATGTTTCCGCGGTTGAGGCAGGCGTGGTGATGATTGGCGTAGTGCTAGGTTAGCTTTGGGGAGTCCAAGTCCTAGTCACCTAGGAGCGGGAACGACCTAGTGTTCCACGTTCCGGGCAGGGATGGGAACATGGGAACATTTTCGCTCCTACAAAGGTAAAAAATGCATCCAAAATGGTGTTCCTCGGTTACGTCATTCCGAACTGCTGCGATGACTTAGATCCAAGTTCATCGATTTTTGTCGTGGTCCGTGCCTAGGGCCTATCGGACTTTCTCAATTAAAACGATAAATTTGATGGATCATTTTAAGTGTTATTTGGGGTTCATGTTATTTATTCACTTTGGGCTCATGTTATCCGTGTCTAGCTTCGGGTTTCCAATCAACTCTATTTTTTAAGTGCTCGAGAAGATGAATGTCCTGTTACTCTAAAATGCTCCCAGCGCCGCGTGAACGGGGAGGTTTCTTCATTAGTACTCCCTCCATCTCAAATTATAAGCCGTTTGACTTTTTTGGCTTCAAGTTTGATCATTCGCCTTATTCAAAAAATTTACGCAAATATAGTCAAATTTTAAGTCATTCTTTAAGAACTTTTATTAATAAAGAAAGCCACAGCAAAAGAAGTGACATTTTGTACAAATTTTTGAATAAGACGAATGGTCAAACTTGTTGTCAAAAAAGTCAAACGACTTACAATTTGGATGGAGGGAGTAATAGTAATCTTTGTTCTGTAATTCCTAAAAAAAAATATAGTGATCTTTGTTATTATCTTTACTACCTAAGAAGTATGAAAAACTATACATGTTTTTCGTGCGGTCAATAACACTTTAACCTTCGCCTCGCTCGGTTCGACGAAAGGCCCGACGATCGGCTCCCTCCCCGTGCGATCTGTGAAAGGAAAGAGCCGGTATTATGGGAGACATTGACGCTAAACAAGGAAATACCATGCACCGGTGGGGGACATTCACGCTAAACAAGGAAATGAGTATACCATGCACCGATAAATAGGAAACAAAGCAAATCGAGACATTCACGCAATCATGGGAAAATTTCCGTTCCCCCTCTCCCTGGTGCGATCCGCGCGGTTAAAAATAGAAATCGCCTTCCCTTCCCGTCATCCCTGCCCTCAGCTCATCCCAGATCCAGTCATCCAGATCGATTGCGTCCCCTTCCTCAATGGCCACCTCGCCGGCGTCGGCGGCCCTTCATGGTCATGGTGCGGCTCGCCGGGCGGCCAGACGCATGGCTCCAGCGTCGGCGCGGCTAGAAGCACGGGCAAGGCCACCCTAGCGGCGACATCAATGTCGCAGCAGGCCATGGCGGAAGGAAGGCGAGAGTGCGGGTAGCGGGGCAGGATGGCGGCATGGGTGCACCGTGCACCTAGCGCGGCACGAGCGTGGCCCGGCGAGCTCTGCCGCATGGACAGCTGCAGCGGTGCGTCGACAATGGTTTCTGCTGCTGCGACGCTCTGGAGGAGGCGGGTCCAGACGCGGGAGGCGGGAGCAAGCGGCGGCCACACGCGACGCGGCTAGGGTTAGCTCCGGCGCCTGCTGCTAGCCGTTGTCGTGCAAATCCACCAAGTCGCGGTTCTCCTCGATGCGCCGACACCTCCTCTCCACTACGCGAAACGGTGGTGGATCGGCAGAGTGACGCGGTCCAGGTGGGGCGGCGCACGGCATGGCGGTTCAGGAGAGGAGCGACCCGCGATGGCTCTCCTCGCCGTTGCTGTGGAAGCCTTCTCCCTCTCCTAGGCCCCCGCACCCCGACGACGACGACTCTGGCCGACCTACCCGTGGAGGAACATGCTCCCAGCCGTGAGGATAAGGTGCTTTTTCAATCCATTCGGTTGTGCTCATTATTTCTGTCAAGTAGCAACATATCCCTCACTCTCTCTTCGACGAGGACAACCCCTACCACTTCGCCTCCACCGACGAATCTACGCGGCGGCAGGGTTTGATTGGTCCGATTTCGTGGTGGAATTGATCGATTGAATGTTGAGCTGGTGCTACGGCTGTTGTTTCCTCCAGTCGATCGATTGAATCAATTATTCAGGCTTTGGCAGCAGGTTTCCATTATACAATTGGGTTGCAGGAGCATTGCAAGATCATGCTCAAGACTGATTTAATAAACACATACAATATATGAACACAGATTGTTCTCTTTAAAACAAGGAAATGAATTTGAGTTTTGTTCCCTGTAACATAGGGGTTAAAACATCTGAACTCTCCTTGTTACATGTGATGCCTTGCAGCATAGTCTGATATAGCTTATTTTGTTCTTGCAATTTACAATAACAGATTTTTAAATATTATCAACTATCATAGACTATTTGGGACCCAACTGATATTTTTTTTTCCTATTGTCATTGGTTGCAATGCAGGTCTTGCCTACAACACTCTGACACTTCCAATCAACCTAGCGTTTTAAGTCATTGTCAATCTCACTTCAAGAGACTTGTTTGTGCAGTGCAACAAGCTTTGAAAGGTAACTGCAGTGGTGTACGGGTAAATTATTTTATACACGTTTTTAGTGCTTGGGATCCATGTACTTCGCACCTTTGGTAAGATGCTGCAGGCTGCAGCATAGTGGCCAGGGCTTTTTCTTTTTCTTAGTGCTGTGAGTGTTTTCTGAATCCGATTATGGAGATCTTTCTGTTTTGCAAAAAGAGATGCTGTGTAGAAAATAGATAACATGTACTTTGATTGAATCTGATTAGTAGACTGGATGGACGCAATAATTAGTAGGCCTGCTTGCTGGCTCCAGTTCTGGATAGTTTTTTTTTTTATTTATTTATTTACAATGCCAAGAGAGACATGTTGTGTTTACACAATGTGAGATATGGCTACAAACGTGTGCTTTAAATAGATTGGTGGATGCACAGGCTGAATAAACTATTAAGCTTTGACAGTTCAGCAGCACAACCATGACTTGCTACTAAGCAGGTCGTGTGGTGGTAACTATTCAAATATAGAGGTGCTCTTTGTTTAAGTACTAAGCTAACTGTAGTTATTTCCTTCCCGTGATAATATGTTTTTCTTAGCAGTGGATGCACAGGCTGAATAGACTATTAAGCTTTGACGTGCCCTTGATGTTACATAATACTACTATATCTATCTGTTTATAAATACTTGCATGCGTATTTGCTCTGTGACCAAAGTACTGGCAGTGAGACTAGAAGTTGGTCACATTGTTCTTTTGAGGTCATCCACGATATCCATTATTTAGCTATGACAGGAAACTTATGTTCATGAATAAAACTGAGGTGTGAATTGTCATTTCTATTTATGACAAAGAAGCTATCTATTTTGATGAAGCAGTTAGAAAAGAAAAAGGTCAACATTTGGAGTCCTGAATACCGTCTATTTTGATGAAGTTGTTAGGAAAGAAAAAGGTCAACATTTGGAGTCCTGAATACTGAATATACTGCCTTCTTATACATTTAATATTCTTTTCGCACTCAAGATTAGTATATCTCTTATGCTTTTTTTTACCAATGCATAATTTTCCTCTGGATTTGATTGCAGCTTTTTGAACCATAAATATAGCAGGGGAAGTCCCCACTGTAATTTATTTGCATATTTGATATTATTTGGTTACCATATGGTAATAATTGCAATTATTTTGTATTTGCAAGAGAAACTATGAAAAGCACTTGCTGAACCTGTGGAGTCTCTATTTGATGCCGCAGACCAAACAACCAGGACATCTCAATCAGAAAAGTTTATAAACGTGGGAAGAGGTAATTGTGTTGGTCTGTTCTTAAACAACCAAACAATGGAAGTGTATATGTGTTTGGAAGTGTATCTGTGTGTATGTAACACTACTTTATGAAACTCGGAAATAGATTCCTCCAAAGCATACAATGATTACTCCTCAGTGCAAGTCACCGTGGAAGCAATTTAAATCAGAAAGTGAGTTCAAGATTACACAATATTATTATATTATGATGCGATCCGTTTTTTATATAAAAGTTTAGTTGTCTCGTAGCAAAGCACAGGTATGAACCTATATAATATAATTTTATATAGCTATATATTATTTCAATTCTGAATCAACGACATCCATGGTTATACCTTAATCATTTAAAAAAACATGATTTAATCTTTTATAAGTATGTTTGTAACTTAATCATTTGAAAAAGTAACCTACGTTTTTCTTTTATTGGTCTTGATGGTTGTAAACCAGCAAGTATTTGTACGGTGAGGATAACATACTTTGTTTTAAGGTTCTATGAGATTTTTCAAGACTCTTGTGTACAGAATGGTATGAAGATGCATTGGAACTTACTCAATGATTTATTGACAAATGAAATAAATAGATATTGAAGATTTCTTCCGGCCGATATAAAACATTATCTTACATGAATTACGAAAACCCCATAAAATAGAGTTTGCGCATGCGCTGTCCGTGATTGATTGTGTTACTTTCACAAAACTTGTTTGAATTAAATATCATTTTAATATTATTATTTAACTTCATAGTATTGATATCTTATCACGCGATCAATGTGTTATTATATAAAATTTAGTTATCCCGCAGAAGAACGCACGGCTCTTAACTAAGTACTATTATTCAGACTCCAGCGGCTGTACCCTGACTAGTAGATACAAAAAAATGGGAGTGACGCATACTTGACGAGAGCTGTAAATTTTATGGTGTCGTACGCTGTAACCTTTTTAGGACTCTTCTGCCATCTCCGGCCGAACTTAGTCCAGAGAGAGAGAGAGAAACGGTCCCGTAACCGCGGATACGTGTCAATCCACCGAATTTGGCAGGCCTCACACGGAACCTGCGACGAACTTGGAACCTAAAGAGGTTCACATTTGTAGAAGCTTCCGAGGCACTTCCGAGGCACGCATCAGGGATGCTCGAATAAAAAAACGATACAACTGATGCAGTTGGTGGTATTGCTGTGGATTTGTTCAAAGGAAAAAAAATTGTGACACAGTAATCGATGATCTTATTTCTATTTATGAAATACATTGTGATCGTGCAACAGAGATCCTTCTGTGAACTTGTTCACGACCAGTTGAACGACTCTGTATACAGGGGTCAACCTTGCCTCACTCCACGTGGCAGAATTGTTAGAACGCGTCAAAACCGTGATCACCAAGGAAACAAACACGGAAACCACGAACTCAAATCTCAATATATACCCTCAAATCCTAGCTTCGCACCTCAATTTGATACTGAAGCTCACAAGATTCCACAAATCCACAATGTTCCAAAGAAAACAAGTTCTGCCTCTGGTTCTCATTTTCATCCTGGCACTGGCAGCACAAGCCACCACCATAGCTGCATCCCGGGTCCTGAGAGAGACATCACAGCCACAACGAGCAAGCTCAGTGTCCTTGACATCCTCGATGCCTGGAGCATCTGGTTGCACATTTGATCCCAACAATCCTGGAGGAAGATGCCCACACCCATGAGAATCTTCAGACATGTACAGTAGTTATTAATTTTTCTTTTATTCATTTTCCCATTCATACAATGTTTCTTTTTTGCACTCCTCTGGAGCTTAATGACTGAAGGGAGCATATTAGACCTCCAGTCATATTTTGTTTCCTTTTTTAGCAGCAGTTTTGCTTAGTCTGCATGTAAAGCGACTGTAAGTTTTGTACATACAACATCATGTATATCCTTCAGTTGAAGGTTGTTAATCTGACAGATGAAATAAAATGATCTCTTTTTTCAATTCTATTTTTACCGTCTCTGCTCGCACAAGCCTTTAACTAACAAGCAAGTAGTTAGGGTCGGCTCACATAATTTCCTCCAGGTTTTACAATTTGATTTCCTTGCCCAATTTCCCCAGTACCTGATCAAAAAGGCATAGCTTCAATTCAGGGTTTTTAGGATCATCAAAGTAGTGGAAATCATCACATGATAAATTTAGTGATGCAGTTCTGCATGTAGCATTTCCTGATTAGGTAGGATGCTAGGAACCCTATGCTGCCGTTTTTTGCAACAAAATAAACATCTCTAGATGAAGCTTATCAAGCAAAGCAATATCTGAAGGTGTGGTCACTGGTCAGTATGTAACTGTGTATAAGTAACAAAGCAGTTTAGCATTGAGAAAAAAAATAACTAAAGGACATTCTTATCATAATTTTTTTTTTTTTTTTGCCGTTTTTTGCACCAAAATAAACATCTCTAGATGAAGCTTATCAAGCAAAGCAATATCTGAAGGTGTGGTCACTGGTCAGTATGTAACTGTGTATCAGTAACAAAGCAGTTTAGCATTGAGAAAAAAATAACTAAAAAACAATTTATCATAAACTTTTTTGTTTACTTGACCCTATTGGTCCTGTAATTTCCTAACTAAGGGTTTTATTGAAATATAAGACTAGGGTGAACACTAACTTTATAGTCAATGTTACTGTTTCTTAAAAATCATATTACGAAATGGAATCTTTACAGCATAGTTGGAACTCAGACATTACCACAATTTGCGTGGTCTCACCCAAGTAATGGAGTTTCAGCAATCTCCCCACCTTATGGATATGTCCATGATCTATTCAGGTGTAGATTATAGAAGATCAGCAACTGTAACAACAGGTCCATAATATGCAAAATTTGAGTAGAAGGGTTTAAATGCAAAAGTTTATGTTTCAATGCTTTATGCTAAAATTTCCCAAGCTCACCTTCGATGCTTCAAATTCAGTGGAGGTGTGATTTTCAAAGATATTGCCAAATGCACAACACATGCATTTCTCTTCCTTATGTCCAACAGAGCAGGACAGACAACCCTCAGAATTTGTCATCGGGAGCAAACCCTCTATGCATCATCTCATCATGAAGCTGGAAAGCCTCCTTTGAGTTCCCAGCTGTAACATGACCATTTATCAAAGACATGTATGTATATCTATCTGGTTGAATTCCACTGGCACCCATTTTCTTGAAAACATGACCAGCTTCTTGCATATTGCCTTGTTCAGCAAAACCATTTATGATCATATTATACGTGACAGCATCTGGTCGTACCATTTCCTTCTCCATTATATTAAACACATTGAAAGCTCCATGCATGTTTTCTTCTTTTATATAACCATGGATCAGGGTGTTGAAAGTAATCAGATCGGGCAATACGTTATCTTGCCTCATCTTTTGCAAAAACTGCTGCCCCTTTTTTACATTGCCTGATCGGCAGTAACCCTTGATGATGGAATTATAGGTCATGATGTTTGGCAAATTGCCCTTGTTGACCATTTCATCCAGAAAACGGAATGCATCCTCAACTTGTCCCTTCTCACAGTGGCTATCTATTAGGATGCTGTAGGTAATATGATTTGGAAAGATTTCTCGAGCATGCATATCATCCCATAGCTCATTAGCTTTGGCCAGATCACCTTGTCTGCACATTCCATCAATCAAGCTATTGTATGTCACGGCATCTGGCCTCAAACGCTGGTGCAACAATGTGTCAAACAATTGCAGTGCTTTCTCAATATTACCTTTCCTACAGTGCCCATGAATCAAAGTTGTGAAAGTACATAAATCTGGTGTAACCCCTCTCTCCTTCATCTCATTCAAAAGCTCCTCTGCGTCAAGCAACCTGTGCTGCTTACAGAGCCCGTTCAACAGGGTATTGTATGTGACCACATCTGGCAGACATCCAAAGCCAACCATCTCATCCCTAACTCTTAGAGCTTCCAACATTGATCCAGCCCTACAAAGCCCACCTATGACCATTGTGTAAATCACACCATCAGGCACCAAACCAAGCCCCTTCATTTCCCTTAAGTAGGCCGCTGCATGGTCCATCTTCCCCCTCCTTGAGAATAATCCAATCAGACAGCTAAAGCTGACCATATCTGGTGTGACACCACGCTGTTGCATCTCCTTGTAAAACTTCACTGCCTCCTCAGCCTCCCCAACCCTACAAAATCCTCCAATCAAAATATTGAAACTCCGAACATCTGGCGCAACACTGCACTGGTCCATTTCCCTGAACACCTCCTTTGCCTTATCGAACCTTCTATGCTTACACAATCCCTTCAGAACCGAATTGTAAGTCACAATCCCAGGCTTCAACCCCTTATTGGCCATCGAATCAACCAATGCAATTGCTGCATCCACATCTCCGGCACGGAATCTGGCATCAATCAACACATTATGTGTAACCACATCCGGAAAGACGCATCTCTTCTCCATCTCGGAGATGACAGTGTCAGCCTTATCCAACTCTAGGCTTTTACAGTAGCTGTGGACCATGATGTTAAGCGTGTAGGCGTTTACCTCAGAGCCGGACGAGAGGACGAGGCGGTAGGCCTCCTCGGCCAGGTGAGGCCACCCGGCCCGGGAGAGCGCGGCAAGGAGGGCAGTGGATGCGGAGGCCGGGACGGGGACGCGGTGGTCGAGGAGGAGGCGGAAGGCCTCGAAGGCCTCCCGTGGCTTGCGGGACTGGGTGTAGGTGCGGATGAGGAGGTCGAACACCTGCGGCTGCGGGGTGGGGGACGAGGCGAGGAGGGAAGAGACGATCTCGCGTCGGGAGGCGCCGCGGCGGCGCGACATGCGGAGGAGGAGCGACTGGCACTCGGAGGCGCGGCCGGCGGCGGCGGCGGCCGTCGCGGCGGCAGCCAGGGCGGCCGTTGAGGGTCTCGCGCCGATTCCGCCCAAGTCTACGGCGCAAGTTCCAGCCGACCAGTTGGTGGCTGCGGCGGCCGCGGGAAGGTGAAAGAGGCGCCGGGGAATCGCCATTAGCGGAGAACGGCGACCGACAGTGGACTCTTCTCCTCTGCTTTGAGTTTTGGAAGTGGCTAGGCTTGTGCTCGCCTCGGAGTCGGAAGCGTCGTTTGGTCGATGGTTTTCTTCGCTTTTTTAAACGAAATCGAGTCGGAAGAGGACTTGCCTCTTCGATTCCTGGTCGGTTTACAGCGGTCAGCCCTTGAAATATAGATAGCTCGCCTCCGTCTCCCATTGCCACCACCGAACCATACCTACCAACTGTGCCCGCGTCCTCGTCGAGTTGAAGCCGCTGCATGACGACGTTGAGGACAATGAGCTTCGGTGCTCCAGGTGCTCGTCCTGGCGCTGCCGCAGCGCCTCGTCATGTAGCAGGCGGCGGCGTGCCACGCCCGTCACGTCTCCAGTACACCGGGGTGATACGAGACCCGAGCGGCGGGTTTATGGCGCGCGTTCTGGTGGACCCGGAGCGGGGCTCGAGCCGCACCATCGGGCCGTTCGCAGACCCGCAAGCGGCGGCGCTGGCGCACGACCGCGTGGCGATCGCGTACCTAGGCGATAGGGCGCGGCCCAACTTCCCGCCGGCGTTCCACCCCATCGAGCAGCGGTTCCTGCGGCTGTGCCAGGCGCGGACAGGCCAGATCGACGTGTGCGCGCTGGTGGCGGACCCCGTCACGTACGAGGCCCGGTACGCGACGTTCCTCAAGTCGGTGCTGCGTCTGAATCAATGGGGAGACTTCAAGGGCCTCATCGTCGAGTTCTTCGTCACCCGCGCGTCCGAGATCGGGGACGACATCCTCATGGACAAGGAGGGCGGGGGAGAAGCTGGAGCCATTTTGACCTTCAGATAAGATGGTCACGTACATGAGTTTATTAAAGCTGTGATGTGTTTACCATGTTGGCATCTGCTCAAATAAGGCCAGGTTCGTGGAGATGCACCGGAACAAGGCCGTGGATCCGCAGTGGCGCGCCTCGTACATCCGCAGAGTCGTGCAGGAGCAGCACAACCGGCAGCAGCAGCGACAGCATCAACTGCAGCAGCAGCAGCAGCGCTGGGCCGGCAGTGCCAGCGCCGTGCCCGTGCAACCCCAACAGCAGCTCTTTGGCGCGTGTTGAATCGCGTGTTTGTACGTATACTTTGTAGTCTTGTAATGACCAACTTGGCCTTCGTAACTTTATTTACTGGTAATGACCTGGAGCAGCTTTGTACTTCTGCTCCTTTGTCACGCATGTCGCTCACCCTGCGATACCCGCCGCCGCTCACTGTTCCTGCCTCGACGGCTCGCTCGATGTCGACATGGCTGCGCCGTGCTCACTGGCTGCTCCCCAATTGCTGCACGGTAGCTGCACGGTAGAGGACGCGGTTGTGGCCCCCGACAGGCTGGCACGGTGCCGGCCGCAGCAGTCGGAGCTCTCGCGCCGGCTGGGCGTCCTTCAGGCAGCTCTCGTCCCTGGCCAACAGCCTGGCGTCATCGGTGGTGGACAAGGACGGCAGCGTGATGCAGCAGCAGGGCAGGGAGATGGAGGGCCCGTTGCAGGGTGAACCAGATGACTGATCCCTAGCTCAATTGCCGCACCAGAATGACCACAAGAAGCATGGCAATTTCTGTACATTTACTGCCTTTTTCAAGATCATGTTTCTTTGATACCCCAAGAAAAAAGATCATGTTTCTTTATGCTGAATTTCTGTTATTTGGTGAGAGTGGAGTTGTAGTGGTCATGCTGTTTTTCGTGAAGTTTCTCTGAACCAAGCAAATGTATGCAATGTGCTGTTCTGAATGGAATGAATGGACTGAATGGACATTCAGTAGTACATTCAGTCAATTCTGTGATAGCCCAATCAAGTACTTATTTATTGATTTGGCATATCAATAAATTTGTGATTTTCTGAATTATGTTGGGAACCTTTGATTTGTGTGTGTAATTTTCTATTTTCCTAGTTTCTGAGAAAGGTGAGTGTCACATCTGCAAATTGTGGCTGCTATGTGAGACTGAAACTGAAACATGGCTGGACATATGTTCTTTATTGGTGACTGCAGGTTATCTTCCAGACTGAAACTGAAGGGCTGGTCATGTTTGTGTAGGTGCAGTGAACATATGGATTGGTTATCTTCCAGACTGAAAACTGTTATTTTTCTTTCAGTGAACTATGAAACATGAGTGAAACTGACAAGCAGTATGCAAAAAAATAACAGCTTCCTCTATGAAACATTGCTTTTGTAGAGGAAAACAATTGCTCCACTGCACATTGCACTCTGTTTATGGACTGAAAGTACATTCCTGCAGGCTAGAAATGTAGCTGTCAGGTCGTGCTATCAGAGGGCCCCTGTCATAAAACAACTGAATAGCAGCTATGGGTAACACCAACATGCCCAACAGATTTCAGACCTGATTTTCGTAGATAGCTCCATTGCTATTTGTCATTCAGATAACATTGAGAAAAAATAGCAGGACATTCGGACATAAAACAAGCATTTCAGTCACAGCCTGTAAGCATTTCACCACCATAAAACAAGCATTGGGAAAAATAATGGAGCTATCTGATTTGTCAAGCATTGAGAAAAACAAGCATTTCACCACCATTTCAGACACTGAATATATAACAGCATTAGGTAACTTCCTATACAGTGACTTCCTATACCTTAGGTAATACAAGAAAAAAAGGTAACTTCCTATTTCAGTCCCTAGGTTGCAGAATCGGCATACCCTCCTGATGGTAGTTAAAATCATCTTGCTCATCTCGCTCATCCTCAATGATCATGTTATGTAAGAGTACACAAGCTTGCATTATGTACTATATATCTTCGTTACTCCACAATCTTGCAGGACCCCGCACCATTGCAAAGTGAGCTTGGAGTACACCAAATGCCCTTTCAACATCTTTCCTCACAGCTTCTTGTGCCATTGTGAAGTGAATACCTGTAGTTTAGACTAGCTGTACAGTACACTACAAAAAATACTTGTTGGTTAAAGCAAGAATATATTTTTCAGTTTCAGTAACATATATTGACACTTCATTATACATTCAGAAACTTGTGTGTTGTACACATTTAGAAACTGCACAGGCCACATTCTGATGAACCACATTCAGAAACTTGTGCCCTCTGATTAGTGTTAGTATCAGCTGAGGCTTCATTATATATTAATATATGTAACAAAACTACTCAGTATATGCCTTTATCCTTTTTCTGTAGGCTTGTCTCCAGTTGCCGTTTGCAGAGCAGGGGAGAATAATTCAGGTCATCTAAAAGGAACAGCTAGAACAACACTGGAAAATGCTTCGGTCATTTATATGCTGATGATTGCAGCCTATCATTCAGAAAAATACAGTTACTGCTAAACTCTAATACACATTTTTCATTTAGAGATACAACTATGGTCACATATTCAATCATAAATTAATTCAGAACATCCAGTTTTCACCATTCAGTCACCAGAGTGTATGTATAGCTGTGCTGAACCCAAAGTTCAGACTAGTTCAGACCGGAGGAGGGATTGGAGATGGGAGCGAGAGCAGGAGGTAGAAGAACGCACCAGTGGTCGCTGGAGCAGGCGCGCCAGGGGGCGGAGTGCCGGAGCAGGCGGCGCGTCGACGGGCCTCCGGAGCAGGCGGCGCGCGGGCAGGGTGCCGGTGCAGCCGGCGTGCGGGAGGGGCTCTCGCGCAGGAGCAGGCGTAGCTCGCGGGCGAGGTGCCGGAGCAGGCGGCGTGCGGTCTGCGCGCCGGCGAGCAGAAGGAACGATAGCGACGGCGGGCAGGAGGTCTGATTTCGAGCGACGAAGAGGTGCTCGGCTGGAGTTGGGCAGCAATAGAAGCCCTCAAATCTTACGGGCTGGGCTCCAAAGTGGGAAGTAGGGGGGCTAATTTCGGGCCTCCGGTTGGAGTTGCTCTTAGCCTTTGAGGGGTATTCCAGCGAAAACAGCCCAACCCACAACGCCGACTCAACTCTATCTCCTGTACCCCGCATCGCGCAGACGCAGCTCAACTCTATCTCCCCGACTCAACTCCCGCAATCCCGGCGAGCGGGGCGGCGGCGGCACAACCACCGTGCAACAGCGGTTCCGGCAGGCAGGCGGAGCAGTTCCGGCGGGCGGGGCGGCAGGCGGAGCGGCGGCGCAGGCGGTGCAGCAGGCGGAGCGGCGGCGCAGGCGGGGCAGCAGGCGGACCCGAATCCCTAGTGCCCGGCACAGGCGAGTTGGAGCACCACCGAGCATCTCCGGCGACCCCATGGAGGCTTGGGCTTCGGAAGGACTCGACGGCGTAGTTCCTCGTAAGGACCCCGTGGAGGCTGAGGTTCACGCTGAGGAAATCGACCATCAATGCCGGTCAGTAGTAGTTCCTCGTAAACGAATTGGTGGCTTTTCTGCTTGGGTAACCTTGCAATTTGCGATAGAACGAACTAGTCCTACGGAGCAGGCCCTTAGAAGCGGGGGTACGGGGACGACGGCCACCGGCGACGGCGCGGCGTCCCTACCCCACCGCGCGGCGGAGCGGCGTCCGCGCCCACGGCAGGCGGAGCCGCGGTGCTCGCGACCGGCGGCGGCGTCCGTGCTCGCCCCCTCCCCTTCCTGCAAACGGCGCGGAGGAACGGGCGCGTGGGCCCCACGCCACGCTGGCCGATGGCATACGTCCGGGAACACGGTAGATTTGCAGGAAGGCCGGCCGTCCCGGACCCCATACCGGACAGTGCTGCGGGAAGTTTTTCCTGTATGTGCTCGTCCAGGATCGGTTTACAGGAAGCAGTGCGGATAGTCATAGTCTAACACCGGTGAGGCTTTTGCATTTTCGAACCAAACAAAGACCTCTACCACTCATCCCACTTTCTCATAGCAGTGCGATTGATTTACATCTGCATTTACTCCATTTCCTGTTTGGTTCCTGATTTAATAACTTCAGTTCCGTACTCAGTGCATAAATCCACCCTTCCATTACTCAAGCTTCCTTTTGTAAATTAGAATAGCTGTGTGGGAACTGAAATGCATAAATCATTGGCCCCTAATGATTTTTTTACCTGTTTCATGAATCGCCGGCCACATGGATGTTTGTTTTCCTTGATATTGTTAACAATTATCACATCACTGGTGATAGCATATTCCTGATTTACAATTTCCCTTTCACCATGAATTAAGAGATGATTATTTATGTCTGACAAATATACAATATCAACTGAATGTGCCTTTTTCTGTTTAATAGTTAACATACTTGCAGTATGTGCCTCACTGCCTCTTATAAAGCACTTATTGTTTTTCTTTTTCTGAAGGATGGGTTCTGCTGGACAGAAAAGGAAACTTGGCAGTGACCACACTAGCTCACCAGGGACCCAGTCCCAATCAAACATCCGTGATAATAAGCGTCTTTGTCTTCAGTTTCGTGAACAACTGAATGAATTGAAGGCTGGGAGTGTCACCAAAGATCTCAAGGCGATCACTGCCAAACGGCGTGAACTTATTGGCATCATAGAAAGTCTACGACAAGTACCTATTGAACAGTTTTATTCTAGCCCACTGCCGAAATCATCAGATGCAAGACCAGATAACTTTGAAAAAATTGGGAGCAGTTGCAGTCCGGATAATGTTATTGACTTGGATGCAGACGAAGACAATGTTGAATATCACACCCAAGTTAATGCAGGCAACACTGAGGCTGATTCAACAGACAAGGACATGGTTAAATCCTTTGGTGATGAGAATTCATCTAATCAAAATAGTAATTACATCCAACAGAACCCGCTGCTTGAGCACCCTGCCGGACATCAGGAAATTGTCAGGCCGGACAACTGCAATAGCAGTACTGAACCACAGGCTTTAGTTAAGCAAGTGAAGGTCACCATGGACAATGACAATGTTCCTGCTGAGGTGCGTTCAGCTTTCCGTGAATAATACACATTGTTTTTACAGGAAAATTCAAAGTTGTAGATAATTTGTTGTAGATTACTGAGCATTCATGGTTTCCTTAATCAGCCAAACAGATTTATAATCTACTCCAGTTCAACATTGATTTTGCTATGCACCTAGTTATACACTATGTCTTACATGGTAAAATAAATGAATCTAGAAAAAGTTGTAGTTTTAGTAAATTAAATTGTGTTGAATGCATCCATTGCTAACTTGTTGCCATTCTGTTTCAAGGCCAAAAAGATTGTTCTATTTGACAGCCACAGTACTTCTGAGCAGAAGCCATTGATCAAGCGAGCACGTGGAAACATAAACACTAATACTGAGGTGTGTGTTTTCTTCATATAAACATAAGGGTTTTTTCCCAGGAAAAAAGAACAGAGGTTTACTTGGATTCTAGCAATGATAATCACTATGGTTTATGATAAATTAGAGAACTACAAATTAGCACTGAACACTCATTGTGTGCCTAAAAACTGGATTATTACCCTTCCTAAGTAGCGTAACAACTGCAATTCACTACTCATTGACCAAGTAATGCATGTATTGGTATGACTATGGTTGGTTTCTTAAAGCAATTGATTGTTGTCTCTTCTATAAACTTGTTATATTTTTTATCCGATAGATCTATATAAAACATATTCCTGATTTTTGCTATATGGGGACACATAATACGTATGTACTGTCTGCATCTTCTTTTCATATGGAAACACATAATGTATGACTAATCAAGCTAAAAAATCATGACCTGCATGGTATAGTATTGATTCTTAATAAGCCAAAGTTTAAAGGGTGATAAATGCATCCATTTCCACACAATAATGTTCACCCTTTTCATTTTTACAGAATGATCTTAAAGAGAAAGGAAAGATTGGAAGAACCATAACAAAAAATGTTGGTTCTTACGAAGTATCTTGTGAAATTCTACAAAATGAACCAAAGAGCAACGAGGGTAACTATCATGACAATGGTAGCCCAGTTGATGAGCTAGATGATCTGTGGATGGGCATGTCAGTTGCACTTGCATGTTCACAGGTATTCAAATCTAAAATCACTATTTTTTTTTGTGTAACTATATCAAGTTAGGACTCTAGGTTTATGATAAGCGGCAACCGCAGTACCTAGCTCTCAGTGTTCTTTGTGAATTATTTAATTGCAATTTCATATCCACTTGTTGGTTCCCACGCCACAATGAGGAATTTGTTTTCATTAGATGAGTCCCTTTAGTCCAATCTTAATTAGCACCTCGATGATCTGATTAGTTGTATTATCCTTTGACTCTCTTTTGACGTTTTACCATCATAGTAGTATTGGATTGTTTGTACCTCTACATTTTGCTTACATTGTGATTTGCTATTAATTTTTTTTCTGTGACTTGAGTCTAACCCCATTTATTTCAGCAGACCAATCAAGTTAATCTGAGTGTAATTCCATTAGAGAGTAACTCTGAAGAAATAGAGGATGCATGTAACCATGACTTCCTGTTGAAAGATGATTTGGGCATGGTGTGCCGTAATTGTGGTCTGATCCAGCAGCGCATTGAGAAGATTTTTGAGCATTCATGGAAAAAGGTACTCACTCCATCCCAAAATTGTAAGTCATTACAAGAATTTTGGAAGCGTCAAAGAATCTCAACTTTGGTCAAACTTGAGATGTTTTTACTCTCCAAGATTTTTGGAATGACTTACAATTTGGGATGGATGGCTCCCCCTCCAATCGCATCATTACCATTTGGTATACAATACTTATTGACTTTGTTTAGCATTTATCTTGATATAATTGCCTATTTCATGAAGCATCATTTTTACTCTGTTTCTTAAGTCATTTGAAATTCTATGGAGAAATTGATCTATATATAATTACATACACTAAAATGATTTCATGGCATCACATAGAAAAAAATGGAGCTAGTTTTATTTTTAATGGTCGATTCCCTCCAACAGTTTCTCAAAATATATTTCATGAAAAAATTTGTCTTTTCATCTACTTTACCATCTACAATTTACCAATCTACTGCACAGTTTTGGTAGTGTTTGTTCATGTATTTGGCAACTTAGTTTTCTTATTGATCAAACACGCATTTTCATGTTGTTCCAAAAGCTCTGTTATAATGTGTTTCTGAGCAAAACATAGACAGAATTTAAAAGTCCGTTTTCCGACATCAAGTCCTATTCAATTTCTCATTTGCAAAACTTTTTTTTTTCAAGTTTTACGTTGAATGCAGTTATTTCTGTTTCTTGAATCACTAGTTTTTCATGCTCTTTTTTTGTGAGTTAGCACATCCCATTTCTCTTTTTTTTTCTTGCATGCACCAGCGCAATCAATCGTACAGAACATACCCAATAAGACAAAGAAACTCTAATGATCCAGATGCAACTATGAATGCTCTAGGAATTATTTTCAGTGTTGACCATGATACTCTGTCACTGCACCCTCAACATTTAGAACAGATGAAACCTCACCAAGTGGAGGGTTTCAAATTCTTGATTAAGAATCTGGCAGATGAGGACAACCCAGGAGGGTGTATTCTAGCACATGCGCCTGGTTCTGGAAAGACATTTCTGCTGATTAGTTTTGTCCACAGCTTTCTGGCCAGGTGCCCTACTGGAAGGCCATTGATTATGCTTCCAAAGGGTATACTGGGAACTTGGAAAAGTGAATTTCTCCGTTGGCAAGTTGAGAATATTCCTTTGTATGATTTTTACTCCTCCAAAGCTACTAGCCGACATGAGCAGCTGAAAGTTTTGAAATTGTGGGAAGAAAGCAAAAGCATATTACTGCTTGGCTATCAACAATTTGCACACATAATTTCTGACAGCTCTTCTGATAGAGAAACCATGATGTGCAGAGAGAAGCTGCAGAGGGTCCCAAACCTTGTAATTCTAGATGAAGGCCACACCTCGAGAAATGACCAAACAGACCTGCTCAATGCACTTGGAACAATTCAAACTCCTCGAAAAGTGGTTCTCTCAGGGACCCTATTTCAGAACCATGTAAGTGAGGTCTTTAATATTTTAAATCTTGTCCGACCCAGATTCTTGAAGATGCAGAGATCACGTGCAATCATGAAGAGTATACTGAGTCAGATGGACATGTCAGGGGCATCTATGCGATCGAAAACCATATCAGAAAAGGTTTTCTATGAATTGATTGAGGAGAATCTTCAGAAGGATTCCAAAATAATGAGGGTGATGATTATTCAGAATCTACGTAAGCTAACTGAAAATATTCTCCACTACTACCAAGGTGAGATCTTGAAGGAGCTACCTGGACTTGTGGATTTCACAGTTTTGCTTAATATGAGTAGCAAACAGGAAGATATCATCAAGGGTTTGGCAGGACTCAAGAGATTTGAAGCACATGCAAAATGCAATGCTGTTTCACTTCATCCGTGCTTAAAGGATATCAAGATTGTTGACAAGAAAAATAGGAACATCAGCAAAAGGATGATGGATTCAGTCATGTGTGGAATTGATATCAGTGATGGGGTGAAGGCAAAGTTCATACACAACCTGTTGTCACTTTCAGAAGCTGCAGGAGAGAAGGTACTTGTGTTCAGCCAGTATGTTCGCTCTCTTCATTTCTTGGAAACGTTGTTCACCAAAATGAAAGGATGGAAACCAGGAGTTAACAGTTTCCTGATGGATGGCAGTTTAACTCAAGAGCAGCGAGAGCAAGTAATTGAGAGGTTTAACAACTCAGCTGAAGCTAAAGTCTTCTTTGGTTCCATCAAGGCTTGTGGGGAGGGGATCTCCCTAGTTGGTGCATCCCGCATTGTCATTTTGGATGTTCATGAGAATCCTGCTGTGATGCGCCAGGCAATCGGACGGGCATTCAGGCCAGGGCAGTCTAAAGTTGTGTACTGTTATCGCCTTGTTGCTTCTGGCTCATCGGAGGAGGAGGATCACCACACTGCCTTCAAGAAAGAGCGAGTGTCGAAGCTGTGGTTCGAGTGGGATGAGCTCAGCAGCAACAAGGATTTTGAGCCAGCCAAGGTTGATGTTTCAGATTGCAAGGACATGTTTCTTGAAAGCCCTGCACTACAAGAAGATATCAAATCCCTATTTAAGAGGTACGTCTCGGTGATTAATACGACCTTGTGCTATTTGCTAGCAGAAGGTTGGATGTATTAATGAACACACCATCTTTCGCGTTATGCAGGTGAATGTGGGCGTTGGATGCTAACAAAATGACAAGTGACTTCATATTGTAAGTTGTCTAATCTAAATGCTAGACAGGGAACAACAGTAACACAGTGGACAAGTTAGGAAAGTTAACAGAAGTGCTTGGCAAATCTGGCGTGGTGTGTTTTTGTATAAAGTTGTGCAAATATACTGTCATACAGGCACTAACACTGTCATACAGGCACAACAGACCGCTAGCCGCCTGCGCGATATGGCTGCCATGTCGACGAAGGTTTCCCCGTATAGTCGCTGGCGCCGCCTGTCCCGCGCCCCTCCGCCGGCTTGGCGACCACGTCACTGTTTCGCTTCGTTGTGAGAATAAGAGGTAACTGCTTTTAGTTGACATCTGTGTTTGTGAAACTGTGACGAACTGACGATATATTTATCAGACATACTGTTTCTATTGTATCTGTATGAAAAATTTCTGGATACATTAGTCATGAGATAAGCAGATTTATAATTCCATGCTGCCGGTTTGTGGTGACCAGTCCAACATTCAGGTAACCATGGAAAATTATTACGTCAGTCTTTCTCTCTTCTGATGATGAATTCATATACATCTGCTCAATCAATTCATCAGGGGAAAAATGTTCTGTGTCCAGTACTTTGAGGGACCTCTGCGCATGCAATATTTACATCCCTGAATCAGATGAATTCCATACTTGTTCATGAACCCAGATGCAGATGCAGATTCAGCGTCAGTCTGGTTGCTGCTATACTCAGGCGTACGCTGAGGCCGACTCTGTCGAGCGAAGCAAGCATTCATGGGCATATAGTCACGGTTGACAGCCCGGCCCAGGGATGTTTCGCCTACTCTGTTCTGGGCTTATTCGTGGGCTCCTTGGTCTTTATTCAGACGTTGTGTATATCAATTCAATGCTATATATAGGTTAATGAAAGGAGGGTGCAGGATTCTCAACGTTTGCGTACATGCAATGCAACGTCATTTCTAGATATACTGTACAAAATTTGCTGGATGTACTGCTATATATATGTCTCAAATCAGATGTCACAAGAGGTTCAAATCATGCAATATGTTTCTGCATTGTTGTTAGAGCTGAACTGAACAACTGGTGGTACAATACAAAACATGAAACATTTGTGTCCCTACTCCAAAAGGGAGCCATGGACTCACTTGATCAGGTCCAATTGGACCAACAACAACACATCATATCTGGACTTGAATCATCAGTAGACGAATCTTCAAGCTACGAAAAATAGTATCAATAATCTAATCTTCAGTTCTTTACAACAATAACCTACACTTAGCTTATACCACACCTCACATATCATATACAGTTTTGTATACCCTTCCCCACTGCTACCTCACTTACCACACCTGTATATATGTATGTATGCTTCAACTTACTCGTTAATTTGAAAGTGGAACCATGTATCCTGATGAACTGTGACCATCGTATACCCGCGGCGGTGCCGGCCGGCCATCCCAGGCTTCTGATGCCGTCCACGTTATTCCCCACTCGCTGTGGCAGCCGCTCACGCGACAAAATCGTGCAGCAGCTGCGACGAGCCGACGAAGCGCTGCCTGTCCTCGGCGGAGCCGTTGATGAACTCGAAGTCGCCGGCGCTGCCGTACAGGAGGCTGGCCTGCTGCTCGGCGGGCACGGCGCCGGCGTCGTTGCAGTGCTGCAGGCCCAGCGTCAGTGACACGCTGCCGCCGTCGTATCCGCCGAGGCCGGCCATGTCGCCGTACGCCTGCACGAACCTCGCGTCGCCACCGCCGCCGTGGTGGTGCGCGTGCGCGAAGGCCTCCTGCAGGCCGCCGGCGTTGCCGACAGCAGCACCGAGGTTGAGGCTGGTCGCGTACGGGCCGATGGCGCCGTCGAGGCCAGACAGGCCGACGCCGACGCCGGCGGCGTCCATGCCACCGATCGCCTCCGACTTGAACGCGCTGAGGTGGTGGCCGTGCTTGGCGGCGGCGGCGCTCGACGGGCTCTGGAACTCGTCGTGGTCCTCCGAGGATATCGCCTCGTCCGCCTTGCCCTTGTTGCCCGCCGCGTTCTCCGACGACGAGTGCGAGTCCATCTCCGCCCCGAATTCCTCCTTGTACATCTCCTCGATCATGGGCTTCCACAGACGAACGCGCGCGTTGATGAACCAGTTGGACACCTGACCCCTAGACAAGCCTGTCTGCCTAGCCAGCATCAGCTTCTCGGAATCCTTCGGGTACCTGTACGTGTCACCGATCGATTCGATCATGGAAGAGCATTGATAGGTGAGCACGTGATCGACGACGGAGAAGAAGGCCGGCCTTACGGGTGGAGGAAATGCTCGAAGAGCCAGGCGCGGAGCACGGAGACGGCGGACTCCGGGAGGCCGCGCTGGGGCCGCCAGGCGTGCTGCGGCTGCTGCATCATGCCGAACTGCTGCATGGCGCGCTGCTGCCGCAGCTGCTGGTCGATGTAGCGCAGCCGGGACAGCCCGCCGCCCTGCGCCGAGGTGTCCTTCTCGCCCAGGCTCCGCCGCAGCGACTGCACCTGCGCGCCCACGGCGTCGCGCAGCGACCGGAAGTGGCGGGAGATGGTCTGCAGCGCCAGCGCCGTGTACGGCCTCGCCGCGCCGGCGCCGGCCACCGCGTCGAAGGACGACATCACGATCTGCATCTGGTGGTGGTAGTGCCTGTACTTGCGGTCCACCTGCCATGGTCACCCAATACAAATTACCCTCCGTTTACGTCAGTGTTCTTGCCCCCAACGAAACGAACAAACTCACTTGCAGTCGCACCAAAACATGCACTGCACCACGTAACCATCAGATGAAATGAACTCACCCAGCAGCAGTGACAGGGAAAAAAAAAAAAAAATACCTGATCCAGCAGCGCCATCAGTGCCGACACTTTGTTCTGGAGATCTTGCCGCTCCGACGGCGTCAGCTCGGCCGCGGAGGAGTTCCCCTCGTGCTCGTCGGCCTTGTCGTCGCTCGCGTCGGCGTCCTTGCCGTCGCCGCCGGAGTCCTTGCCCTGCTGGCTCTTGTCCCCTTCCGCTTGATCGCGTCCCGGACATTGACCACCTCGTCCAGCAGCTCCCTCGCGGCCTTGAGGTACTTGGAGTTCTGGATGTAGATGCTCAGCGCGTTCCTGCTCGCCGTCGTCGTCGACGCCTGGTTCGGGCTTAGCAAGGAGGACGCGGCGGCGGCGGGCATGCCTGCCTGCGCCTGCCGGTACTGGTAGAGAGACACCGGCACTCCCTGCGTGCCAAGGCTAAGCGACAGCCCCTGGTGCTGCACCGCCGCCGACGCGTTCGCCATGAGCAGCTGCGTCTGCAGGCCCATCTCGGCGCCGCTCGATGGCCCGTCCCTCGCGTTCACGTTCAGGAACGCGCCCGGCTCGTCCCTGCCGTCGTCACCGACGTGGCCTTCCGACACGATGGTGGCGGGGAAAGGCATGAGGCCGCCGGCTGGTGAGTCCGAGTAGGTGTAGTGGTGGAACGACATGTCGCCGCCGCCTCCGGCGAGGTCCCTCTGATTCGTGGAAGTGGAGAAGAATGTGGCCATCGTCTTCAGAAGCACAAGATGAGGCCAGCTGACAGATCGTTACAGGGATGACAGGAGATAGTGACAGTTTTTGTCATCAGAATCAGATTGGTGTTATCAAAGCTTCAAAGATACTGTATGCGGCTTCAAGATAACAGCTGGCTGCAAAAAGAAAAAAAAATGCAAAGATTCCAAACTATTAGAAATTCAGCTTTGCTGCATGTAATTGGAGACGAGAGAAAAAGAAAGGGATGGTTTCTTTGAACATTTCTGGTCGAATCAGAAGCAAAACATCTCATGCATCAGCATACCGAATTCGTCAGAAAACATAGCGAGTCAGCTACTGGTAGGCAATAATAACAGCAAATTCAGACAAGAGACTGCAAAAAGAAGTGAAGAATATGTCTTCTACTATTGGGCAGCTTGCGATGCCTGGAGAAAATCAGCACAAAAAAACGAAAGAGTGGATCCAACAAAAATTAAGGTTACCTGGGACGATAGACTTCAGATGACTGCACTTCCTCGAAGACGGTCTCCAAAGCTTTTAAGATATCTACCTGGGACATAGAAAGCAATCGAAGTCTTTAAGTTGTTTTGGTGAAGGCATCACCTAATTGGAGTAAAACCAGCAGTCCAAATTAGTGGCTATGAAAGGAAAAGAATCCTAAAATTCTGCGCATAGCCAGAAATTTCAGTCAAGAAGAACTAACTCCAGACGAAAATTCAGTCTGATTTCAAAGAACCTTGACTAGTGCTTCAAAGACCAAGCCAAACTCAACCTATTCAGCTGGTACACCCACCACCAAACATATGGAGCTAACTAGAAACTGAAAGCTCAACAAGCAAGAAGTAGAAACCAAGAATTCATCTATGATATGTTGTGCAGATTAAGACGCAAAGGATAATCTAAGCTTGACAAAGATAAGGCTATTACCTCTGCAAGAAACTGAAGTTGAGACTTAGAAAGAGGAAGAGTTCTTGGCTATAACAGAAACCACCTAACAAGGGGACAGACAGAGCTGATCCCAAGGATTCTAAGAATGAATCAGCGAGATGAGAGAAGATTGGAATAAGAAGAACAGAGCTGTGTCTATTCCTTTTGTTATTTTCCCCTTTTGGTTCCCTCTCTAGACTTGAGTTGTTCTAACCCCTGACTCCTCCTACCTTGAGCAATAATATATTCCTGCCACCAATAAGGGCTGCCTAACACTATCTTCCTATAAATCTTAAAGAAACCCCACCACCATTTTTGTTTGTTTCCTCTCGCTTATTCCTCTTTATCTCTTTTCCCTATCATTTTCCACATAGGTTTTAACCGAATTTTTCACAGACTGCTGCCCGCTCCAGGAATAAGAAATTGGACGGCTGAGATGCTTTCACTTGATGTTGCATGCCTAAAGATTCTATCATCCATAGTTCTGCTTATCTCCTTGGATTAGTGTCGGAGCTTTGCTCATATAATACTTCCACTGTTCCAAATTGTAGGTCGTTTTTGTTTTTAGATGCATTTTTTTTTTTTTATGCATATAGACATAGTGTATAACTAGATGCATAGCAAAAGCAATGTATTTAGAAAAAACAAAATAAACTATAATTTGGAATGGAGGGAGTATATAAAAAACCCATGCAGCAAGGAATTCTAATATAATGTAAATGTTTTTGTTTTGCTCTCATGATGAGCGACCAGATAAGATTACGGTGATCGGCTTAGTTTTCTAAAAGGAAGCAAATTTAGTATTCTCTCCGTCCCCCAAAAAAAAAAAAATGCAATTCTACCAACATACTATTTTTTTTTTTTTTTTTTTGAGAATACCATACTATTGAATTTGATTCAATTTATCAAAGAAAAACAATATTTTGATACCAAAACAGTATCATCAGATTTATCATGAAATATACTTATTTGTTGTCTAAATATTGGTACTCTTTTCTATAAATCTAATCAACTTTGAGTTAGTTTGAATAACAATAGAAGTAGGATTGCTTTTTGTATATATATATGAAACAAGTAGGATTCCTTTTGTCATAGAGGAATCCATATCCAAAGCTTATTCTTCGATACAACTCAAACTGAACAAAGTAGCATATATATGTTTTTGTTTTGTTGTTTTCGCGAGCGATCAGATATCCATCGACGGATCAGAGCTTTGTTTTCTCCACTATAAGCACACAACACAAGGAAAGCACAAGCCGTTAAAATTTCTTAGTTTTTACGCTTCTTGCTTGCAAACAAACGTTGATGCCATTTCACTTTCAGTAGTGCTCTTTCAGCAGAAGAACCCAGCTAGTTGCCTGCCTAGTAGTTCACAAAGTTGCCTTTACCTTTACCTAGTGTATTTTTACCTGAAAAAGTCCCCCAAGTTGCCAATTTCAGGTGATTCACTCACTCCCTCCCTGCACAGCCACAGCCACAGGGTCTTGATTGCTGGGAGACGCCACTCGCTAGAGTTGGTGATGGGGGTATCTGTTAAGCTGTATTAGTCTCGTAACCACCAGTTGGTGGACCTAAACCCTCTTTGCCTTGTGAACCTCCCAATCCCGGCCACAACTGAAACTGATCATCATCAGATGCTCGATCGGCTAGCTCCTGCTGAGAGAGAAGACGACGCTGACGTCCCACAGGACAGGACCAAGTGCATCAGCAACAGAAATGTACCACCAGATGTCTAGATGCATTTGCACGCCCAAAGCAAGACCAAATCTCCTTTTTTTCGCTTCGTTTCATTTCTGGTTAAAAGTGCAGAGGGTGCCCCTAACACCACTGAACTAATGCCACCTTTATTTCAGTTTGGTGGCAGCACTTGCGTTTGATATTGGACATGTGGTAGTGATGTGCAAGGACGAGTGTCCCATTGGTCCCCTCTCCAATAATGAATTTGACCCTCCAACACCTTCCATTGAATCTGCTCTTGGTAGAGCCACTGACATCAAGGCCCAGTCTCCAGGATACGGCGAAAATTCGGTGATTTTTTTTTATCAAAAAATTCGGTGAATTAGTAGAGTGAACTGGTAGAGAATGCATAATTGAGTATGTATGTTTGTATATCTTTGTTGCAAAAGTTAAAAGATATATAGTAGTGTGCTCCTCAAGATTGTGACTGTTCATAGTTTTTAGCGAATGTGACGCGCCCATGCTTGGGAAAAATCCGAAAATTTTCTTTTTAGTAATACCAGTTGCTTCGTGTGATTATGGCAAGCTACATATATAATATATAATATATAAGAGAAAAACAATATGTGCGTGCCGTCGTCAGGCCTGAGCTGTCAAGAAGCATAGGTCACGTCAGATTTATTTATTCATTGTTATGACACTGTGATTGGATTATCTACAACTCTAGTTACTGCAGACCAGAGATTAAAAAGCGACCTCAGTCAGTCAGAAGATGACAGCGATCCTCATAGGTTTAGATGGACAATTTTCGAAATTTTCAAGAACGTTTCGAGAAGAGACGAAAGAAAAGACAATGTGGTACGTACTCTATTTTTCAAAGTACAACCCTATTGCTCCGCCGCCCGTCGAGCCGGGCGATTCGTGTATATGTGTGCCAGTAGCAGCCAATTATTTTTTTGCTAAAGCGCGTTTTGTAACAAACTCTATTTTCTTTTAATTTTACGCTAGAAGACAAGCAAAGTGCACTCTTTCGAAAAAAAAAAAAAAAAAATGGTACCACTCCAATAAATGTGGAGTACGGTGAATCCGGTAACATCCAAACAAGGCCTCAAAGTTTACATCGGTTCCATGTTATATTATTGTAAATTGAAACTACAAGGCCATCCACTAAACGTAGAAAACTCCATGAAACAATACTCTAATATTTGACACGGCTCAATCATTTGTGAGCTTACACTACAATAGAACCACACCGAACTGAAGAGAAACTGCAAGCAAGGTGTTGGGTGGCATTTTTTTAAAAAAAAAACAAACGTCTGAATGAAAGAATATATAGAAATATGAAGTTCACATCCCTTACCTTACCTGTGAAGAAACACACACGCACGCACCTACTATTCCATAACAAAATTTAGTTAGAGACATCCCATCAGACTGGGATCAGCTAGAGCCACCAGATATGTCGGTTCCTGAAACGGAGAAACTTGACCCGGTTGCGGCGCATCTCATTCAGATCATCATCAGATCAGATGGATGGATGGATGGATGATGACCCTGTAGTAGTACCCCTGTGCCACCCAACGCCATTGTCGGATCATGACGTGTCTCCCCTCGGAAACCAAGAAACTAGCAGTAGCCGAATTGTTTATAGCATAGCACCATCGATGCCTCCTCCCTCCCTATCCTCCTAGCCTAGCCCTTTTCCCCCGATGTATCCATCGTCCGTGCTCGGTTAGTTCGTCCTCTCGCGGCTTATCCTAATCACTAGCCTCACTTGTGTCAGATCGCCATTGGAGCCGTGTGTCTCCCCACCATTCGCCGGTGTCTTTTCCGGGAAGTGGCAATAGAAGTTTCTGATGACCCACGTACCCGGCCTCTGCAGCTCCGGATGGGACGGACTATGGGAGGGAGAGGCGCTCGCTGTTGGGCAACAGGCGAGGAACTTGCCCCGGCCATGCTTTCAGTTCCGGCGCTGTGGAGGAGCAGTCCGCGGAAGGGGCGCTACCTGTCGTGTCTGGGATCGATCTCGATCGGATGGATGGATCATTGACGAGCTGCGTGGCCATGGAAGGAAGCGTCGCATTGCATCGCATTCAGACGAAACAGGTGGCAGCCGAGCGGGACAAGGCTTCGTGTTTCCTGGACGAGCGCGTCGTACGTGCAGCAAGTGTGCGTCTGTTATTCACCCCCAGCTTTCAACTTCCTGGACCTGTTGCTGGAGGGGGTGAACACTTACCCGCGGCTGCATCTGAAAACGACATGAGCTCATAGCAGATAAAGGCCGGCTTTGCAAAAGTGTTTCTTGCTAGTTGAGATTGCGTTCTGAAATGGTGCTCTACCAAACGAGGACAAACAAGAATTTTCTTGTCAAGTCACGTGAAACGCGCGCGCAGCGCAGGGGAAGGGATGGATGGATGCAGGCCAATTGTCACCTAACCCGTCTGAACGGTCGTTACCTTTTAAATTTTCCATTCCAGAAGCAACTTTTTTTTGGCTGATAAAAAAATGATGAGACGACGCGCGGTTTGCTGTTGGAAGATGCCATGAATCATCTAAGAGTAGAGTATCGTCGCTGGTTCGCTCATCGCCTACCATATACCAATGATTGGTGCATTGGTTGGGTCAGCAGCTTGCAGCCCTGACTGAACTGAAAGTCTGAAAACCGTCCCTTATCGCCACCTTCACCGCGTGAGGAAGGTACGGTTGAGATAAACATTGACCCTAGCAAAAGTCAGTCCGCGCCAATGACGCATGCTGTGCAGTGGCGACTGCCATATATATCCATTACAGAGGACGTAAAATGTGCTCTTAATCTTAACGGCATATGAGAGGCAATGAGAGAGGCAGCAGCAGCTAAGTCACGCATGCACCGCTGCTGTTTGTGCAGCAATTAAGCAGATCGACGACCGGCCCGGCCGGCGAACGTGGACAGGCGAGCCGGGACCAGGACGGTGAGGGAGTCCGGACCCAAAGCGCGCGAGCGATAACGAAGACGAAGAAGAAAAAAAAAAAGTATCTCTCTCACACTCACTGACACAGCGTCGGCATCCCGCTTTCTATCGGGATCGAGAGGGGAGTAGGCGCTTTCTTTCCATTTCTTTTCCACAAAGCCAACAAGCGTGGGCACCCCCAGCCCCAGCGCACGCCGCCGCGGCATCGGCATCGGCGTCGTCCCCCCTCGCTTTCTGTGTGGTCACCTGTGGTGTGTACCCGCGAAGAACGCAACCTTTCAGGAGGGAAGTACAGGCGGCAGAATCTTGAACGCTGGCTGTATAGTTGCGCATGCAGAGCGTGGCGTGGATACAAGACAAGGGGGCGAGACACGAGAGGGGCACGCAACATGGGGACGGACGGACACGGACACCCCATGTGTGGTGTGGAGCACTGTCGGCGTGGGAGATGGCCGTGCATTGCATTCGCCGGCGGGGACCTCCTCGTCCGGCACCGGCAGCCGATGCTGGGGCGTAGTGGGCGGCAGCGGCACGACGGACGGACGGACGGCGCGTCAGCGATACGGTACGCTACCGCCCGTGCGAGCGCCGCGTGATCTAGTTGGGCGGGCCTGAGAGATAGGTAGCTGGACATAGATATTGGGCTGCGGAATAGGAAGGACGGCAAGAGGCCTGCCCATTGATCGTGGGCCCGGTGTTTCTAAAAAAAAATTGATCTTGGCTCGGTTGGAAACTCGGCCTCCGTTTGCAGAGACGGCCTTGAGCGGGGCCCTGGCCCGAGTGCGGCCCATCGCTGAGGGGTCTCGGGTTGGGGCCGCATGCTCACCAGCACCTCAGCTGGAGCTCCTGGTATTGCCACACAAGAACATAATAACAATGGAATGAACAACTTCTCCTCTGCCAACCGGCTAATCGTATGTATTTTACTTATTTATTTATTAGTTAAAATTGAATTAAATTTTAGATTTACACCATTAGATTATGGTGCTAAACCAAACATGAGACTTTAAAAATATTTATGAAAAAACTTAAAAATTTGATAGTATATATTATCATATTTGATTTTAAGTCACGTGAAACGCATATAATCAAAATAATGCACAATAACTTGATGACGTGAATTACTTGTCGCCAATTGTCACCTAACCCGTCGTTATCAATTTTTGTTAATTAGTGTAACAAATTTCATATAAATTATACTTATTAACAACAAGTTTTTTTTCTTCTTCTTCTAGAGCTAGTTCGATCACCATTTGGTCATTGTGCTTAAACAGTTCATCATTCTGAATAATAGGATAAAATAAAAATAAAATAAAACATGATTGATTGGGTACATAGGTATATAAATACAATAATAAATTGGACATCAGTTCTGGAAGAGTGTCGTGTCTATTATTTGAATCATCTGTAAGACCATGCAAGATACTATATCTATCTCCATTGGTTCATATCTAATTAATTCTGCAATAAATTGTACGTATCCAATATAATTTACAAATTTGAAATTGGTTCCTTTAGCTGAAAAGATTGAATAGCTCGGTTTGGGAAGGGAAAGAAGAGGGAAGCATTCTTTCTTTCTTGAGGGGCCTAGGTACAAATACCCATCGCATCTCCGTTCCCCATTCCTGCCGAGCAGAGTTCGCTTCACCGGTCGCCTGCCAACATCGCCGTCACCGGTACGCCTGGTTCCTACCTCCACTTCTCCACCTTCCTTGCACCTGCTGCTTGCCCCCCTCTCTCTCCCGCTATCGATGCACTCTGGAGCCGGTCGTCGGCAGTGCACGCGAGGTGTTCGACGCATTGCCTCTGCGTGAACTGCGCCGCGCCTCTTGCTGTTTCGACCCCGACGCTGCTCTTCTTTATTCTTGTAGCACTGACGGAAAATTGTGCCCTTTTCTTTTAGGATTCGCCATGGCGGAACGCATTACGTCGTGGGCGGACATCCCGTGGGACCTGGCCGGCCGCGTGCTCCGCCTCCTCCCGGCCTGCACCGCGCCCGTTTGCCCGCAGTGGCAGCAAGCGGCAGCTCCAGCTCCACGACCGCTGCCGCCGGCGGTGCCGGACGGCACCTTCTACAGCGTTCCCTACAGCAAGCCATTCCGCTTTGGCTGCGCCGACCAGGAGCGGGCCTATGGCAGGGCTCATCTTCCCGCGCGACGACGGCTGCTTCTGGGTCGACGGTGGAGCTGCGTCTCGAATCCGGCTCCGTCCATCAAATGCGGTAAACGCAAAGGCCATCCTTACAACATGGATGAGTTTGATTGATGAGGCAAGTCGTGGTACTACTCTCATGCTCAACAAGCTGATCCTGTCTCGCAAACCTTGTCGCTGCAACGTTCGGCGATGGACCCACCTCCCAGGATGATCCAGGGGCTTCCTCGTGGTCAGTACGTGCGTATGATGCGATCAGGCCATCGCATGGCATTCTATCAGGGGAAGCTCTACTTTGTTGGTGTTGAAGAGCCTCAACAAACATCAGCCAAGACCCAAGCACCGGTGACCCCAGGTGGCACGCCGCCGCAGGCTATCAATGGTGATCCTGCCTTTGTTCGTCCCCGGACAACACCATGCACATGAAGAAGCTCTATCTGGTCGAATCATGTGGTGCGCTGTTGTGATACGCAGGAAGATTTTCTGCAGAACGCAACGTGACCGTGCCAGGAGGGACAATTGAGTTTCAGGTGCGGCAGACTGGGAGCGCTCACGGTGGGTGAAGGTGGAACACTGGGGATGACCTGATGCTTTTCTCGGACGGTCATGTTCCAAGGTTGTTCGCGCTTCTCAGTACGAGATGTCGTGTGATCAGATCTTCTTCTTGGATGATGTGTTTGAGAACGACGAGAACAACAGGTACGTCAATGAAGGGAACACTTCTACCAGTGTCTACGACATGAGAACGGGCGAGATCTCCTCACATTTGCCCATGGTCTGGAAGCGCAGGATGGTCCTGGGGACATGGCTCTTCCCCAAGATGGTTTGTTACTATGCAATCAGCCAGATGAGCACTAATTAGCTGTCTAGGATTTGTCTTTTGAGGAAACGGATGTTCCCGTGAAACACTTGTTCCTGTGAACCTTAAACGCGATATTCAGGAGATGGTCCGTGCATTGTTGCCGGCCGACCTGGTACTAGGGACTCTACGGTGCTTGTTGCTTGTCCATTGCCACGGCCATTCCTGTTGCAATGCCACACATGCCTTTTTCTCCTCCTCCATCGCAGGATAGTTTCTGACCTCGGTATGCAGACGGAGCAGATCTTTTGAATCATTAGATGACACGATAGTTATATGAGATACAGGCTAACAAGTTGCAAAATTTGTCAGATGGCATCATCTAGTGCTCTGCTCGCCAATACGTGAAAAAAATGAATCCCGGGAAATAAAAATAAAAATAGTATCAAAACACAAAATAACACCGGAAGATTGATTTAGTATTTTTATAGCTTGTCTTTGTGTGTTTATAAAGTTCCTCCTCACCTGCCATGTGCGGAAATGACATTGGGTATTCATGCAGCAGCTCACATCGTTTTGTTTCTGTTGTAGTTCCAGAATGCAACCTGAATCCTAATTGGCAACTATCGAAGGCTTCAATCTCAGGATTGGCCAACAGATCGAATTGCTTTCGTTTGAAGGATCAGTTCGTTCCAGGTTGGATTTTTTGGCATCATCAGCAGCAGCATTACGGTAGCTATGCTGTTAACGATTCTCGCAAGAACAACTATTTTCACTAAGGTTTTCTAATTCATTAGAATGATACTTATTGACTGCGTCCTTGATGCTGATCACTTATCCTCAAAATGAGCAGTCAACCATTTCTCAGCAAGGTATGCAGCTAATCCATCAAAACCTAGTCTTGCAGCTACATCAGCAGCAGTGCGTCCACCAAGGGTTTTTGAAGGGTTTTTTTTTTTTTTTTTTTTTTTCGTCCACCAAGGTTAGATTTGATCCAGAAGACAAAAGAGCAACAACCATTTTTTACACAATAGTCCCTTACAATATAACTAACTACATGTCAATTCATTATCCTCAGGACCTAAACCTTTTGTGAGACAATCAGCTAGTTGACCTTTTGAGACAATCAGCTAGTTGCTCATATTTCAAAATTTCAGGCGAATTTCAATAATTTCGGCTAAAACCGAAAAATGAAACCCTTGTTCCTGAGTAGGTTTTGATGCCCTCACGGTTCAAAACAGCCTACGCGTGAAAAGTAGCAACATCGCAGGCATTCAGGCAATCATTCACACACCGCTGGAAAATGCATACTGCAATACCAGTCAACACGTCAAGAGCTCAACTAATTGTCCGAAGAAACTGAAGTCGAATCCGTAAAAAGAAGTATACATTCTTTCTGGCAGTACAAATTTCCCAGTGCTACTTAAATCACTGAACTGGCTGACTGCAAATCAATCTATCTATCATGAACTGCCCTTGTGGAATTAAAGCATGGTGTCAAACATGGCAACACACACTAGGCTGATAGGCCACTGGCCAGCATCAAGATTTCCAAGCTTCATACAACGACCGTGATTGATGAATGGGAATATCAAGAACTCAGGTTTTACAGCCTCGCGATGACAGCTTCGACCTCGGCAGGGGTGTAGAGGTGGTACTTGGGGGCAACCTTGGCGATATCAACATTATTTGGGGTCACCTGTTTATAAGACAATAAGTTCACGTTAAGATGAATGGTTCGACAGAGTTGAGTGATGGAATATGTAGTAGCTTGACACGCCATACCTTCTCTTCCATAACCTGCTTCAGGATAGAAAGGGCTATGGTCTCCGCCTCCTGTAGGGTCAGTTCCTGCACCAGCAAGGCATTTCTATCAATTTTCTTCGACCTGAACAACAACCAACACCATTTTTTTTACGGATCTGCTCTATGGCATTGCAGTACGCCTGCAATTTCACTATATTATCATCCCATTCATACATCCTTGTGGAGCAAATTCTTGTGATGCCATTCTGTGTGAGTAGCATATTCAAAGATTCTAAGCATTGCAATTAATCTAATGCTCTAGGACACTTTTTCCCACCTCGGTTGAGTTAGATAATTCCTTACAACTAGGGTTCACATGCAGCATATCTCTTTGGAATTGTATGATTCATTAGCTTAGCATTTATCTTGAACCATACCTTGTTGTACTGCTCCTGCAAGGAGCTATCAGCTCCTTCAGAGCCTGATCCAATTGCCTTTGCATTGCATTGCCAGAAGGTACCAGATGGGTCGGTGTAGTACCTGCAGCACATAGATGGCGAACCATGAGAAGTGAAGTCCAGTGGACTTTGGTAAATTGATCATTTTTTTGAAATAAATTAGTAAATTGATCATGACAAAAGAATTGCCTCACAACATAAGAGATAAGGATGACATGATTGCAGAATGCGCAAAACATACAAAGGGGTCTATTATAGCTGCCTGGTCTCCACTCAAAATTCAAACAACCAAAATATATGCCTCAGCCAACATGTATACCCAATAAACTTATGAATGGGATTTAAACTTAACTTCCATCAGTAAACAAAGAATTTTTCCACAAGACTTATGGGCAGCAGGGAAAAAAATTCTTTTCTACTTAAAAACTATACACATGGATCTAACCTTTTTATACATCACTTTATACTTGTTATGAGTAAACAGTAAAGACCTTGTCCATATACAGAGTGGAAAGCTAGCTCATCTAGCAAAGCATATCACTTAGTTCAATGCATGATGTAGAAAACTATTGGAACAATCTTGGTCACCAGTTCCGAGGCTTTCTGTTTCTTCCTTATTTTTTTACATAAATTCTACTTTTAGTTTCCCTGTCAAGGACACACAATGACCTATAACAAAACCGCCTAGCAACCATAGTTCGTGTGAGTCAAACAAGTCCAATGCATGATGTAGATAACCATTCAAAATTTGGAACAATCTTGGTCACAACTTCCAGGAGTTTATGTTTTTCCTTAAATTTACAGGAATTCTATTTTAGTTTGCCTTCAAGGACACATAATGACCACCTAGCAGACAACCATAGTTCATGTATAAGTCAAATAAATGGCAAGTCTAGTCTCTGCAGTAAAAGGATATCCACTACAAGGACACAAAATGACCACCTAGCAGACAACCATAGTTCGTGTATAAGTCAAATAAATAGCAAGTCTAGTCTCTACAGCAAAAGGATATCCACTACAAATTAGCACACCATGGCAATCTAAAGGGATCCAACGAAAAGAGAATACAATGCATGGCAATGAATTTTCTGAAGAAAACAGAAGATGCAAACCACCTCACCATGACAGCCTAAACGCTAAAACCCAATTTTGATGCATTATAGTACAGTGATTTGCATATGAAAAAGAAGTAAAGCTCCCCTGTTTAAGAAAAACATGGATTCTAAAGGCAGCAGTTCAGAAAATCAAGGTTTAGTGACCTAAATGGATCAACACTTACAAGCTAGGTCCATTCTCATCATGTCCAGCGATTAAGAGAGAAACTCCAAAAGGCCGTGACTGCACAAACAAATAAACATATCAGAACACCCACTGACTTTAGCACATCCCTGTACAAGCTATTTGTATGGAAATATAAACGTAGACTGGTGATGCAGGAAATTGTGGGTGTATAAATGCTTTGAAAATTAGTAGTGGGTCACCATCTCAAAATAGTTGGCAAATGGGGAAAGCTTTCGACATTTTGCAACTGAACCTTAACAAAAGCAATTTAAGGTCCATCTTGACCATTAGGCCTTTGGTACGAGTACAGATGAAAGATAATTCAGGTAGGATAGGTATAGATTAATAAATTCCTCATCATTTCATAAATGCTAGTAATGTCTGTTATCTCTTCTCATAGTCATTATGGGGGTAATAGGGCTAACCAGAACACTTAAATGTTTTATGTTCTACTAGATTCAATTTCCTATATTCAGAAAATTTGAAAATATAAGCAGGCAACATCAAACTAAATTTGAAATGCAGCAAACCAAGATAATGGTGCAAATCCATCTTAATTTTGAAGTAAGGAATGAGAGGCAGTCTGCAGCAAAACAATATTGTTCTTGCATTCTGGAGGTGGTACAATAACATAAATGAGGCTAACCATTGACTCTTCATCACCTTCGCCAAACCGCAGAGCCAAGTCACAGATAGCTTGTGTAGAAGATTCTACGGTCATTGGCTCCCCATATGAGAACCTATGATTCTGATTGTAAACATGTCAAGTCAGATTAACAGATAAAGCTCCCAAACATGTAAATATGTATATGACCCAGGAAAGTACCTGAGTCTCAACACGAGCATGCTCCACTAGCGTTCTAGCATCAGCAATAAGTCCACTCATGGCACAGCCTATGTGCTCATCAATTTCCATGATTTTCTCCACACTGCTTGGTTCCTATGACATCACAGAGCAAAGGAAAGCTGCATTCATTAATAAACAATTTAAACATTGAACAACCTATAGCATGAAAACAAGAGGCTAAGTGGAGCTGCCATATCCTCTGATAAAACAATTCCTGCTATCATAGCACAAAATTGCATAAAGTTGAGCTCCAAACTCTAACATTACATCAGTTGTACATCAAAATATTGCCAAAAAAAAATTTGCAGTAGAATGAGGGGCCACACAACTTTGTGAAAGAGGAGCTACCTAATAAAGACAATTAAACCTTTGTATAAGAAATCACAATAACTCAGTCATAAACATTTGGTCAGCAAGCAATGTTCCCTTGTTCCCAATTTAACATCTCAATGTTTGCCAACACACAATCAAGCACTAGTACCGGCTAAGAGGAAGGAAAAAGTAACTCAGTACGTACCAGCAGTGGAGAGGTCACACGTTTCTCAACAGCAAGAACAACGCCATCCTTTGTCTTCAACCCGATCGCAGTGGATCCCAACTGCAAGAGCAGAGGAAACAGTTGTGTAAGAATCACTTTGTCACACAAAACCCACATGATTCTCACAAGTAAAGGGCACGGAAAATTGCACAAAAATTCAGTACGGGTTTGTGTGTGCACTTGAGTGTAAGTGATTGTCCTTGACCTACTTTCTGCTTATTAACTAACATAGTGTCAATCCTGTGACATTGAGGAAAAAGAGCATGCCATCAAATGGCAGGCTGAAATTGACACAGTAATAAACATAAACTAAGTAGACACAGAACCACAAACCTTCCACAATCCGAAGTCTCAACTAGTAAGATGGAGTGAGCCATGCTCCAGACTTTACTATCATATAACAGCCTCAACTCACAAATTCCAGGTAATAATCCTAAAAACCCCCAACTGCGCCCTTTCAGATTTGCGCTCACTAAACAACACTCAACCCCACAAATCTAGCCCCATCGTCACAAAAGTCCCCACCATCCCGCCCAGGAACTCGGCATCCCACTGTTGAGATTCGATTGGACACAGCAACGTCGCCCTCCCTCCCGCCCGCTACGAAGGGAGGCAGCAAAGAGAGAGAAGGGATCTCACCTTGATGGCCTCGATGGCGTACTCGACCTGGAACAGCCGCCCCTCCGGCGAGAAGGTGTTCACCCCGCGGTCGTACTCCGTCCTGCAAACACACAAAATGCAACCGCGTCAGCTCACCACGCGCCGCCGCCGCCGGCAGACTAAATCCAGAGGATTGACAGAGGGATCCGAAACCGTCCTGTCACCTCGTGAGAAACATCCTCTCGGTCGGCGGTGACGGCGGATGCTGGATCGAGCGAGCGAGCAGGACCTGACCTCGCCGCCCTCTCTCTCTTCTCTCCTCTTCTCGTCTGCTTGCAAAGGAAGTTGAAGCGCAGGAGAACACAGGCGACGGCAGGGCCTTCCGCCATGTATTTATGGGCTGGCCCAAACGGAAGGCCCATGTGAGCTCAAACAGAGATTGGATTGCGGTCCGGCCCATGGTCATCTTGCTGTGCTCAATCAAAACGCGGGCGGGCCGTCGGAGATCAATAGACCGAGGAGGATAAAATGACAAAATGCTCGGCGCCCTACCTGCGCATGCGTGGCCGCTCTATTGCGCCAGATCCACAGATGATACGACGGCGGCGGCACAGGCATGTCCGCGAGCGAGCGCGTCATGACGGGACGGCAGGCAGCCTGCCCCAAAAGCCAAAAACAATATCCAGCGACCACGGGAGGGGTGGGGACTGGACTGGGAGCACATCGTCAAAGAGGACCCCCTATCTGTTATTGCGATCGCAGATTCGCACCGCAACGAGGACGCCTTGTGTCAGCACGGTTATCGCGTCTTTCCTACTACTGTATTTATTTATATATTGTCTGTTTGTTTATTTGTTTACCAGCAGTGATTTCACGTGCCACTGACAGTAAACTTTGCCCCTGGTTGGACTCGGCAATTCTCTGCGAACTGCGACCATTAGGTCCGGTAGGGATTTGGCAGACCAAAGGGGACATGTTCATTGTCTCACCGCCTGCCTATGCCCCCTCCATCATGCAATTCATCTTCAGCGCTTCCTGCACCGCCCTGACGCCTTGTTTCAGCACAATTATCGCGTCTTGCCTACTGATTTAAGCGCATCCATTGTCTGTTTGTTTATTTGTTTACCAGCAGTGATTTTCCGTGCCACCGACCCAGTCAACTTTGCCCCTGGTTGGACTCGGCAATTCTCTGCCAACTGCTATCATTCGGTCCGGTAGGACTTGGCAATCAAAGGGGAGCATGTTCATTGGCCTTGTTTAGATGGCTAAAGTTTCTAACTTTTTTCGAACTTTCTCAATCACGACGATTAAATACACGTAAAGAGCGGCGGTTTAGCGTATTAAATATAGATAAAAAAATAATTAATTACATAGTTAGATACATTGCGAGGCGATTAATTGACATACTTTATGCTCGGTAAATGGTAGGATGATATTTGGGATAAATGGGTGAACAAACGTCTTCACATATTTGAGATTTTACATCCGGTTCCAAACTTTAGCCATCTAAACAAGGCTATTGTCTCACCGCCTGCCTATGCCCCTCCCATCATGCAATTCATCTTCAGCGCTGGTCCTGCTCCTGCCCTGACCGACACATTTCTGCAAGAATGATGGCGCTCAACCGGAGAAAAGCGCGATTAACGCATCAATGCTCACCGTATCAATGCGCGCCATTGATACTAGTTTTTGTGTCGAGTGCACAGTATAGTACCATGTTATTTTTGAGTCAAGACAAATTCCAAGTAATTCTACGCAGGATCTTCCTTCATATAACAAGGCACTATTAAAACTCAACTTCAGTTACTGGCAATTCCAAAGCCTCTTCTTTTTAACCCCCAACAAGGCCACAATTGCAAGGCTCTTGCCTCTAATAACCACTTAGTAGAACAAAAAGGTACAATGCCACACTTAGCTTCACCTGCATCTTTCTCCGTTTCAAGAAAGACGAGATGGCACGGGTACACAGCTACTAAAACCAAGCGAAAGAATGCATAATCAGTAGAGAATCTGCCTTCACCACTCCTCTTCTCTCTACAACTCCATACCTGGACCAGCTACAATATCCTGCTGGCCGCTTTGAACAATTCATGGAGATGTAGCAGAGTAACAATCCTAATCTTGAATCCTGATGACGAACAACGCTAAGCTCAAGACCTAATTAATCTCTCCAACCAGCCAAATCTACTCCAAGTCGATACTTACAGTTCCACTCTCCTCACAATGGTTCCAGCCAATCCTTTTTTTTTTTTTGACCGCTTCAAATTCTTTGCTCACAGAAGTAGAGGGCTAAGCGGTGGGTGAACATACTGCCTCGACCGCCACCCTTTTCGTCACACTTGGGCAGGGATCTCCTCCAAAGCTCTCGGGGGAGATGGCGACGACACATCTTTGAAGACCAATGCATTTCTGTTCACATGAAAAACATAAAGTGGTGGTGGTGTTATGGATCAACATGTAGATAAGTGCATGCATGCGCCAGTATTATTTGTAGGACTAGTGGAAATGAACAAACCTTCTCCAGAACAGTGTGAGAGTTAGCTGAATGGCAATCTCCTTGCTGGAAATTTCCACATGTTCCCATAGGTGTCCCAAAGCTTGCAAATTTGATCGCAGAAATAGACTGACCAGGTGCGCATTTTAAATGCACTTTGGCCCTGTGGTACTCACGCTCACCATAGCTTTCAATCTGCCAGTTCTTGATGTTTGGATGATCCTCAGATACATCAGCACAGACACTTGAGACTGACCTCTTCACTAGGGCAATCTTTGATGAATCCCCACCAAGCTCCTCAAAAACTACCAATAGGTTTCTGGTCGGTTGCAGCCAGGACCTTGGCACATGATACCTACACATACCACAGTTTGAACCTCGTGTTAGAGCATAGTCGAAGCCAGCACCTCACAGACTGAGACCAGAATGCTGTTGTAAGTGTACTTACCATCGCTGCGTGGGTTGACCACAGCCTGCTTGACACTTGGGTGCCCGGAAAGTCCCGGTGTAACTGCACTCTTTGCAGTCCCCATCTGCATAAGCTGTCCAGTAGCGTCCAATACTTTGTCCATTTATCCAGATTTGGCCCTTGCCCATGCTACCCATATCCAGAGCCAATGGCTCATCTCCGCTGGGAGTCTCAAAGTAAGCCTACCAAACAGAACTGTAGTGAGAATATTTGCAAAACTTAGCCACTAGTAAATAGTATCGACATGAAATTTTGTTCATACCCTATACCAGGACAATGGCTGTTGGTTTTGAGCTATCAACGACCCCTGCATCCATTCAACTGAGGTTGAGCCTTCTAGGGAGTTCAGATTCATCTGTTCACCTTTCAGGCCAACCTAGCATGGAGAAAAGCAAGTTTAGCTTCTTTCTTGACAATATATTATTGACAAAGGCATGTGGTGTTAAACATACCTGATAGGACCAAGTCTGCCAGGTAAGGTCTCGAGATCCTTCATTCAACCCATGAAGCACAACAGGACCACCAACACCAGTGTTCCATGTCTCATAATGCACTCCAACATTCTATATCAGGACAAAGATCTGAATAGTCATATACTAGGTTATAAGATAAGTAAATTGAAATTGAAATTGATGAGGGGACAGACCGGCAATCCACAAGCAACACTCAGTAGTGCAATTTTGTTTGTACCAGCTCGAAGGTTAGCATTGCCATTATATTTAATTCTTCGATCTTCCCTAGTACCATAAGCAGAACCTATGGCAGTGAAATAAAAAGGTCTGATTCACAAAGCATGTTCCATGAAACTAATGTTCAGAAACAGGTGATTTTTCTCACTAGATACCTTGAAGTTCACCATTGACAAAGATATGCAAGGCATGACCAGCAGACAGCACACTGAGAGACAGAGGCTTGCCGCCACCTTGTAGAAAGCTTTCAGATGGGCTTATATCAACACTGTAAACATTAATAAGAGCTTTTCAGATACAAAAATACTCTCATCCATATTGAGAAGTAGTGCAAGACCAAAGAGTAAAAGCCACAGGCTTCCAGAATCAGGATTCAGGAAATCCAAATAAACTCTTGGAAAGAAACAAATTGGTAAGATATCTGCAAGACACAGATACAACATTACCTGGTGATGTACCACAGATAATCACTGCTGTCTCTCGTGACATTAAGCTGCTCAAGCAAACCAGTTGTGGTGAGCAATGGAGCAGCTGCCAGAGAATCAACCTCCTCATCATACCTCTCCCACATCATTGACGAGGCACCATCTCCCCACATTTGCATCTGAGATGTCTGAACACCAACCTGCAGGGACAAACAATTGTAATCAGGTAAGCCAGGGCATCATTCAGTTCTGGGGAACAAAAGGGAAAAATGCAAGAAGAGGAGAATGTGCCATACTGAAAATAAGCATGAGTGAAACTTACTGTGGCACTGTTAAAAACAACATTCTTGCAATCAGGAAGGATGCTAATCGACCAAGGTGGGAGGCTGTATTGCTCATTGTTGAACATAACTTTCGCATAGGAGTTAGAATTGTAGTTTGCAAGGAAAGCTGCACAACCAGATGGAGATCGGAATACATGGGCCTGGTATAGATCATAGATGGTATATGTAAGTGTCACATCGACCAACATATGATATACATTTCATTGAGTAAGGAGAAAGGCTGGCCAAGGTACCTCTTGCATGGTTCCAAGGGTAGTAATTGCTGGGTCAACAGAAACTAAAGCCTGCTCACATAACTTAACAGCTCTGTGGAGTTCTTTAAGATGACTGTGCTTTGGTTCTCTCACAAGTCCTGGACATAACAAAGCAAAGATGTACGAAAATTAACTAAATTTATAAAAGAAATTTATTCTATGAAATGCAGTTACAAGCAAGCTTGGATGGTCACCAATATGCTTAGAATATGTAGCTGCAATTTTTTTTTGAAAAAAAATTGTTGAACCAAAATGGCATAGACTAAACTTAATTGCTAAAATTCCAGACTTAGCCAAATATAGGGAGGATGTTCACGGCTTTCACGAAAGTGAAAATCGACTTCTCCTACCGGACTTACCATATTCATCAATTGGAGCGTCATAATCGTAGCTTGTTGGGATGAAAGGACCCCGACAGTGCGCCCAAAATTTGTTCCTCCATGATACCCTAAATTGTTAGGGAAAACTTCTTCTTCGCCGCCGATGCCATGAACGGAAGATCGACGAAACAACGCCCTAGAAGCGGTCAGGACCGGCTAGGGCAGCCCATAGTGGACGGCGGACGGGTCCATTCCCGCGTGTGGGGTTTCGGGTTTCAAGAGACTTCGCCGGTGTGTCTTGGCAGATCGCGCCAAGACGAGGCTCCACGATTGTTGGCGTGATCGCTTCATCGTTGGAGGCACAAGGTCCACAGTGGATATCCCTAGGTGCTTGCATCCTCGATTTCGCTTGCCCTTCGTAAAATCTAGCTCTTTATTTGGTGTGTTACCGATTTTATCGTCAACAATAATCAACCATACACACTTTAATTGCTAGAAAGCGCTGACACATATAGGTCATGTTCACCAAAAAAAAAAAATCGAATTTCTCCTAGTAAACTTACCATATTCATCAATTGGAGCCTCCATAATCATAGCTTGTTGTGATGAAAGGACCCCCGAGATTCAGTTCCTCCATGATACTATCGACAAAAAAAACGTAAACCACCAACCATGAGCATCTCCCCAAAACCCAAAGAGTGAGATAAACTTCACAAAACAAAATAAGATCTTCCTTTTCATGTCATACCATGTAGTAATTGATAAAAAGAACCACCCTTTTGCACAAATCGAGCAACAGCAAATGCAAGATCTTCAACCGTCGCTGGGCGGATGGTCCCACCAAACTCTGTGAACCTAATATGTTGTGAACATTTGTTAGGGAAAACGTTGCTATTAATGCATAAGGCTGCTAAGATTAAACAGAAACAGAAGAGATCTGGACCGTGTCAATGACTATTGGATAAGAGTAACATTCCAAGAAGAAATGGAAAAATGGAAAAGAGAAAACTTACCAGCCGCTCCAAGCTTCAGTCCACATTGTTGGCTTGTAAGGTTTGTTAGGAGAAAATGCATCACAGTAGAAACCATTGCATGCATTGATCTGGTAGGAGTAAAATCAAATTTCAAGAACTGGTTCTAAGACACAGACAAAATTGAAAAACATAGCATGCTACAGTACACAATCATCATAATCAAAATAAAGTGAGTTGATTTGATCTTGGTCCTCCACATGCGTGCAGGTCATGAATTGAGATTCAGTTTCCTTGTTACAAAATATGCAGGTAATATAATAGAATATATGCCTATTTTTACAACAGGAGATGAAACCACTATTTTAATCATCGAAATCACAGTATTCTTTTTTACAGGAATTCTAGTATTGCAGAAGTAAAAAAGATAATGGGCAAGCTCCTGGGCACATTATCAGAAGAACATGGGGTCATTTTACTAATTTGACCACCCATTGACCATAAATAACACAATGCAAATGGAGTTATTAGCATACTGCAAGATTACTGTACCACTGGATCAGGTGCATCCTCCTCCTTGCACATCACCCACGGCACACCAGTGCCCAATCCTACAGCCATCTTCGCTGCCCAGTTAATATATGCCTGGCCTGCGGCACCAAACTCTTTGCCTTCTGGCCCATACTCATTCTCAATCTGTGCAACAAAATATCATTTAAGATGTAAATTAATTTGGATGTCCCCAGTAGTGAATACCATGGACTAGTGCGGACAATGGGACATGCAAATCAAGATGTATCAATTAGATATCGCTATCCACCAGATGTAACAGCACAAACTAGCAAGAGCTCTGACTTGTAAATTTGCTAATACAAATAGTTAAAAAAACTTGAAGGGAATTAAGCCATTAACATGATGTACTAGCCACTAGGCACAACTGCTTACAGTCATATGCAGTAACTCAACCACATAAACCTTGGCACCGAACCTAAGGAAATCGATTATACTTGCCTGAGAGAGGATAATTGGGCCACCTTGGGATGCAAAGAGTTTTTCGCTCTTCATCATTCCCACAATTTTCTCAGTGAAACCCTGCATTGCCGTCTGCACAAACAGAGAGCAGCATTACAATGATGACAAAAGAAAAGGTGTCTCAAACTAGATCCAGAAATGTTAGTGAGGTGATTTTTTTTTATGAAATTAGTGAGGTGATTTCACTGACCGACCTTGAAAGGTTCGTTGTCCGTCCTGAAGCTGATGCCTGGTACATACTTCAACCACACTGGGAAGCCACTACGAAATTACATGCATCGCAATAGAAGTCAATACACAGGAGTACTGCATGCATGTAGCCATATACAGCAAAAAAAGGAAACTGCAATACTCCATTTTACGGAGGTGATTTCAGGAAATGGAGAAATACCCGAAGTTCCACTCGCCACAGATGTAGGGACCGATGCGGAGATGTACAAACAGCCCGGCCTTCTGGACCGTCTTGATGAACCTGACCAAATCGTACCTCTCTTCGAAATAGTACTGCTCGAAGCGAAAAAATACCGTCAAAATGCTGTATGAGTTAATGGTGGTGACAGCGGAATGGAAGAGCAGGAGAGGTGAACAATTTCTTACATTTCCAGGCGTAGGCTCATGTCCATTCCAAAAGACATAGGTCTGAATCACATCCAAGCCTCCATCTTTAGCCTTCTGAATCAGCCCTTCCCACATCTGATTGAAAAGAAAAGCAAGAACTCACTTCAGAAGAAAAAAAAAATCAGCACAAAACCGCCCAGAATAGTCTTTATTCGTCGAAACATCCTTAGCTTGGAATGCCAGATTATCCAAAATGCTGTGCAAGGAAGAACCTAGAGTCCTAGAAACATGGTTGCTGGAGGAAAAACACACAAAAAAAAAGGTGGGAAAGACAGTGCCCGAGAAAATCTCAAACCCCCTTTTGTAACCGCATCCAAGAACCTAACCGTGGAAGAAAGAGGGACGGCTAGGAAAGTAATTTGCTTTCCAGAGCACTCACAAGAAACACTTGACCACAGAGCCATGAACCTCCCCGGGGAAGATTTGGGGGGGGTTGTGTGTGGAATGAGAGAGATTTTGAAGAATGCAGTTACATCAGGGGTGCTCCTGGGGTAGTGAATGGATCCGGAGAAGAGAATCCGCCTCTGCCCATCAATCAGCACCGCCTTCTTGTCGTAAGTCACCGCGCATTCCACGGCGGCCGCCAGAACGGCCACCGCCACTGCGCAGCCCAGCAGGGCAGCCGGCCATGACCTCCCCATGGCCCCAAGCTCCCCCGCTCCAAGAAGGTGGTCAAAGAGGAAGACCACAGCACACACTGGGTGTGCGAGACTGTGTGGTCTTCACACACTGGTCTTCCCCTCCAGCACCACCTCCTCCTCCGCCTCCCTCAGACCTCCCCCTGGTTTTGTTGCTGCCTTTCTTGGATTCTAGGATTCTTTGGGCTGGTTCTTGGGAGGAGCGACAGTGGGAGTGGAGTACCCCTGCTCGGCTCCAGTGGAGCTTTTGGCGTATGCCGTGCTACTATTATAATGGCAGTGGCTCCTCCCAGGCCCTCATGTCCGCGTAACAAGAGGGAGAGGATGGAGGAGAGAGAAGAGCAGAGGGGGATTGGAAAAGAGACTGGTAGCCGGCTAGCCGCGGCCCCGGCCCGTGTCCGTGTCCGTGTCCGTGTGTATGTACGGGTGGAGGGCACCGCCGCACCGGAGGGGAGGAGCAGTACAAAGATGGCAGCTCATCATGCTGCTGGGTGGCTGCCCGCTGCCCATGGCCATGGCGGCCCCTCTCTTGCCACTGCGATCTAGAGATGGCTAATTCTGACAGTGGGGGCCTTGTGCTCGTCTTTGCGTCCCAAATTTCGTACGAAACCTGTGTTCAGTGGGTGGGAAAAATGGAAAAAAACTGTTCAATCAAAAATCTTTTTTTGAAACACGCGTTTCGTTTGTTTTAAAGAAACATTATCCTACCAACAGAATCTCGGCTCAAAAGAGGTGAATAGTGAGTATGTATTTCCAGCTTTCAGGAACTACTCTGTTTCGGAAAAAGCCCCGGGGGGTCATGCTCCAAGCTGGCAAGTTCACTACACTACTCTAGTCAAAGCTGTTTCCAGAGGTAAAAAGTCAAACCTGTGACGGAAGAAATTATTGATGCTTCGGTTTTCTACTCAAGGCCACGTTTAGATGGCAAATTTTTTGCCAAAAGCACTGTTCAACTCCCATGTGAAGACACTGTAGAAGACGCTTTCGCTTGTTTGTGGTAAATATTATCCTACCGGGGTGTAACTAGGCTTAAAAGATTCGATACCATGAATGTACATCTAAACTGTAATTAGTAATTTTTTTACCTACATTTAATGCTCCGAATATATATATTTTGGTGTATTTAATGTGATGTGATGGAGAGAGAGTCTAAAAATTTGCAACTTTTTTTGCAAAAACTTTAGCCATCTAAACAAGGCCCAAGGCTGTGAGAATCAAATATGTATATATCGGGAACAAAATCACGACCACGTATATATCGATTGCAAGTGAGAATAAAATATCACTCGTTTTATAGAAATATTTAATTTTACATGAAATAAAACTATCTCAAATAACAAAATGGAGTACACCATTGCAAAGAGCTCGTCGAGACAATCAAAATTGATATATTATTTGCTATATTTGGAGCTCAATAAAAAGATATTAATTTTGCAAATTAAAAGAAGTGGTGATGTCATCACCGACGCAGCACCATGCAAAACCGTCTCGCCGCCATGCAAAACCGCCCTCTTGCCATGCAAAACCACCATTAAAAACCGACATGGACCTCGGGTGAACGGTTTCGCAAGTTCGAGGGGTCGATGACCGGTTTCTAAGTCCATGACCTATTTGGCACGTAAAGAAGGCAAAGTTCATGTACCTATAGTGCATTTCACTCTAAAAATATTTATGGAGATGTGATATATGTATACTTTTATTAAAGTATTTTTAAGACAAATCTACTCATATAATTTTTAAATTTACAAACTCAACAACTTAAAAGTTATTGATGATTTATATTCCCGATGTTTGACCCAAACCTTGTCCAAAAAACGACTTCTAATACCATCCCTGAGGAGTAGTAATTAATTAGTACCTGGTTAATTATTAGTTAGTTTATGTTTGAACCCACTAGCTAAAAAAAGTGAATGTATTCGTAGTTATGGTTGGACATGTGGACGTGGAGACAGAGCAGAGGTAGGTGAAAACGTGAAAATTTTGCTTTTTTGCAAGATATATAATTGCTATGAAATGGGTTGAGATAGATAGTTAAATACGAGTAGTTGTTAGTCGGGAGTCCAACAAACAGCTAATGGATTTATTAACTGGGTCCATTTAAGTCCAATTCAAGTAATTTTTAAAAATTAGTTTATTAGACTTCTAGCCATCCTCATAAAAACAAGTTATTAATTCCATATAAGTGATGAGCTAAAGTGATTTTAAAATTTAGTGCTTAATTTTGGCCAACTAAACTTTAGATATCGATCCAAACACATGACATTATTGGGTGAGGTGGTATTTACTGATTGCTTGCTTGCTAGGGATTAGGCCTCGAGTTTGAATGGTTTTTCTTTACCTCTTTCATTGTACTCCAGTGGTAGCGTGGCACATAAGGCTATTACCGAGACACTACGGTAGGAGTCCATAAAAGGATGATGTTGTACGCGCTGTGTGACAAGATTCATCGGGGAAGTACGTACGATTTATCAAATGCAATTACACTATCTTTGAAATGTGAAGAAAACAGAGAAAAGTACAGTTACATTAGTTGCATAGATAATTATTCATTCATGTGCCGGCAACTAGCAGCTTTTTTATAAATAAATAAATAAATAAATAAATAGAAGAATGCTGAGTTTCATCTGAACACTAGCATCGAAGCCTCGCTGGATTCCATATTGTTTCCATCCTTATTTTGCAAGTTATGGCGTTATTAGTGGCTTTGCACGTGTAATAAAGAAGAGGGGGGAAATGGCCGAAATACGTCAACGACGACGATGATGCGTTGGTGGTATCCGTACTACGTACTACGTACTCCTGTGTGTATGTATATTCAGTATGTCGGAACTCGCAGTATAATAGTGTCGTGCAACCAAGTGCAAAGATGTACATTATCGAAGCAGCAGGCCAAAGACGAAGCAAAAAGACACCACAGCAGTGAACTTAAGAGCTAAGCTTGCTGCAGTCGTTAAAAAGGGTGCTCGATCGTGCTCCTTTAACCCATCCAGATCTCTTTTATTTATACTAGTAGCTGGTAATAAAATACTAGACGTCCAAATGTCTGTATTTTTGCTTTTCACTGTGCTTGTCACAACTTGTCGGTCAATGTAAGGGTCCTTCCGTTCCCACAACTCACTTGTACGGTGAAGTAATTAACTAGCCAGGCACAAGTGCAAAAATGTGCTTGGCAGTTGGCATCGATACATCAAGGTGGTATGCATTGTGATCTGCAGTCTCGTGACTTGATCAGACACCAGGCCCAGAAGGGGAAATGCTCAAGATGGGCGTGGTGTGGTTCGAACCGTCGGTTCCTCGAACCGATCCAGAAAAACAATTCTAATGGGCTCATCTTTTTAACCCACGAAGTCGCTTTGGTTTAGGGGATCAGAAACTAGATAACCAATGGTTCCAGGGGTTCGACCCACCTGTCCTTCGAGCTTTGATTCGGCGGCAAGTCCGCAGAGAGCTACCGGCCGTCGCCATGTCCGCGCACGCGCCTCTCGGCCATTTCCATGGCGAGCCGTCAGCCCTCACCGCCGCTCGCCACGCCCGCTTGCAGCACCGCGCGCATCTGGCACCTGTAGCCGCGTGATGCATTTGTGCCGCTGCAGATCGCCGCCATTGCCTAGCTTGCCGGCAACCGCTTAGGGCCCACCGCCCGAAACTGGCAGCTGTCGCCTGCCGTCCATGCGACCCGTGCCTCGTGCCATACAGGCGTACGTACAGGCTAGCAGCAACAAAACGTCAGCATGTAAGCGTAGCAACAGTGGTAGCAGCTTAAAAAAAAAGAGCGACCCGCAATATCCATTGGAGCACCACGGGTCAAGTACTAATTAAAATGGATTTTCTGGTGCTCCTTTTATTCTATATGGTTCGATGGTTGGGTTACGGTTCGCCCCGTGGTTCACCCACGCCCATCTTGAGGAAATGCCATGTGGCGGCGCTGCGCTAGGTTGTGTGTAGAGCTAGTAGGACACTGACAGGTTCGTTATACGCAACCACCAATGCCACCGGTAGTCGTAGTAGTACGACTACGACTAGACGAGGCAAACTGGCAGGGCATCTTTTCCACATCGGTACTACAGCAGCTAGAAACGGATTGACTGATCTGACTAGGTTTGGTTTGGAGTGAAGGGTAACGATCGATCGTCGCTTCAATACGATGCAATGCCGATCGATGCTGTAATAAACGAGCTGAGGGGCAGAGCACATGCCATGCCATGCCATTCAATTTGGTCGGCAGCTCCGCTCAAGGAATAGAGTTGGGAGAGCGCGCGGAGAGCAGAGGTGGCCGTGGCCGGGGACCGACGGGACTCGTTGCATTCGCGGGGTTCCTCGGTGCCAGTTGTTCGTTTCTTGTCTCAATTCTTCTACTTGTGCTACGTGTAGTAGACTAGTGGAGTGTGCATGTGTGACGTGCCGACGTATGTATGAGCGTCCGTCCACGAGACGAGACCACGATGGAAAGAGAGGACACGCCGGCCAAAACGTGCAACCGCACTAGTGTATTAGCCGAGGGCCGAGGAGGCACCACCGCATTCTACCTACAAAACCCGCTAACAAAAGCTTACTCTCCTACCATGGGACCTTTTTGAAAGCTAGTATAGGTGATATCGACGTGGAGGAAAAAGGTGGCGATTCCTAGTGGGGAAAACGGCTCCGATCGCTAGTGGATCGATCGGATCGGCAGAGGGATAATTTACCAAGCGCGCACTGCGTGCGTTGCGGCGTCTGGCCAGACGTCCACGTCTCGGAGTCGGGACCATCTCTCCCCGCGTGGCGCCGCGCGCGGTGACCGTCGCCTGGTCTCGGCCCTGATGGCTCGCGCTCACGGGCGCCGCTCGATCTCACACCTCCTGCCTGCCTTCGTCACGCACACGCGCGCACACCGCGACGGCAGGTACGTACGTGGGTCACCGCTTTGCGCCTTTCCTTCGCATGCGGTCGGTCGGAGTCGGAGTTGGAGATGGGGACGAGACCGTGACAGGCATGGGGCTCGACTCAACGCATACGGGCAGCCTGCCCATGCACGTATCCGGGTGCGTGCCTCGTGCAACAGGACAAGGTGCTTGGGAATTGAGGTGGTGGATCTCATCTCATCACTATACGTGTTAGTTTGTATGTCAAGCAGTATATATATGCATGGGTATGTCAAGGCGCGTGGTCCATATACGCGTACATTCTAGCCAAGCGGTGCGCGCCTGGACCACGTACGTACGGCGGAGCGGTGCCTGCGGTTTCGTATCGTACGTCGTACCGGTTGAACTAGCACGTCATGACACCTTGCTGTGTGCCGTCCGACCTCACAGGAAGAGAGGGGTAGGGGTGAGTATATATTGTAGGAATACGATTACTTGTACTAACTAGTTAACTGGCTACTCCGTTTTTTTACGTTTCGAAAAAAGAGGTGCTGCTCACCCAGCCCGTTGTCGGTGCTGCTCTGCTCTGGTGTCGATCTGGAGGGAGCGGCAAATGTAATCGTGGCCGCCCACCGTTGCCCACGGACCACGGTTCCCGTTCCCGTTCCCGACAGGCGACAGCAGCTAGTGACGGTCGGTGAAATGTAGTAACAGCCGAGCCGGTAAATGATCGAAAACGGGGACGCAGCGGAAAGGTGTAGTACCCGTATGAGGCCTCGGTCGCAGGCAGGTCAGGTCAGAGCGGGCGATCCGTGTAGGGCAGGGCGTCCAGCGTCCTGCGGAAAAGTCGACTCGTCGGCCACATGGCCGTGCACAGGTCACGCCTCCCCGCCCCAGCATACAGGTGGGCTCTCTGCCTGCCTCTGCTGCTTGCACTCCAATTGCAAGGACCGCCCGTACCAGTACAAGGAGGATCTGTACGATGGAGGGGTCCTGGCCTGGCCGTCACATGTAGGAGTAGGACTAGAGACGGACGGCACAAGCCAGATGTCATAGACGAGAATGGGATGGGAGGCCAACACGCCAACACAAAACATGGCCACGCAACGAATGGTCAAGTCCGTTGCGCGTGAACAGCCCAGGCCGGCGTCGTGGGAACGAGAGAAGCAGAGGAAGAGATGGGCCTCGGCCCGTACACACACACCGCTGCCGCGCGTTCACATGCACATGTCCAGTCATGCATGCATGCCTGGGCAGCGGGAGAGCGGCGCTAGCTATCTGATTGATGCCGCCGAAAGCGCGACCCGTGCTTGCCATGGCCAACCAGTCCAGAACAAACAGCCTCAGCAATGACAGTGAGCAGCGGCATCCCCGCCGCCCCGGGCGCCATGTCCTCGGCACTCGCTGCCGCGCGTGTCGGCGCCAACTCCGCCCGCCCGCTCGTGACAAAAAAAAAAAAAAAAAAAAAAAAAGCAGACGACTCTGGAGTGGGCCTGCAACTGCGCAAGCACTGAATCAGGCAGGCAGGGATTGAGTTGATGACGGATCTTCATTCTGTCTTCTCCTTCGTTAAAAGCAACATCCGTCTTTTTATGCTGCTTATTACTATAAAAACAAATAACTATAGGAAATCTAAGAGAACATCACGATGTCGCTCGCGCATGCATGCAGTGACTGCAGTCATGTGTTTTTTTTTTTTTTTATCAAGAGAAATATTTTTGTACATAGAAGTACGGAAAAAGAATCTCTAGATGTGTCACTAGCGCACGTAGAGCAACGCAGATAATGGGATGGATGATGGTGGAGTTCCACTCGGCCCACTGGGGGATGATGATCCGTTCCGTCCACTGCAACAAATCAGAGCACTCAGGACAGGAGAGGTAGTAGAAACTAGAATAGAGTAGAAAATATACTTAGAGAAAAGTCCATAACAGAGCCAAATACTTGGTTACTTAGGCTATAAGACACTTTATAAGAACTAAGCTATACAATAGTTAGTCTTCTATTTGTGTTTAAAGATTTTTATTATTACATGTTTCCATTCTCTTTGCTACTCTCACATTCTATTCCCTAGGTCCAAAAAATAGTGATGTTTTTAACTTTCGGGCATCCTGTTTGGTTGTTTCGTCTTATTTAAAAAAAATTTGTGTAAATGCTGAGTTCTATACATAATTGGTGCATAATGAAGAGCTTTAGGCAGATTCGGCTTGAATTGTTGGGTGTCAGTTCATGTGGAATGCCCAACCCACTTGACTGGCAGTGAAATCTTTTTGGCAGATGAAGGATCAGAAGTTAAGCAAAAAACCGAGAGCGATAAAAACAGCTCCCTTTTTGCTAGCTTGGAGAAATGTTGATTTAGCAAGTTGGGAAAGATAAGACTAGCGCGAAGGGGAGGGATAATAAGTTAGGAAAGATGACAAGTTTATTTAGCAACTATGAGAAAGTATATTTTTATGTTTTGCCAAATTTTCAAAGATAACAAGTTCATTTAGCAAACTATTAGAGTTGCTCTAGTTAGTGGGAATTGAAGAGCAGCACCATACCAGCTTGGAGAAATGTGCATCGTGGCACTGGCACGATCGGCGGCAGGGAGCATGTATGCACGGCAGCGAGCTGGGGTACCTGACGCCACATGGATGGACGGGCACGTGCTTGTGCCATACTCCCTCCGGCCCAAAAATATTTGACGCTTGCATTTAAAAATAACTTTAACAAATTATATTTTTAAAAGTATTAGTATTTATCACACATAATTAGTATCATTGATAGATACAAAGATATGAATCTAGTTTTTTTAATAAACTTATTTAAAGATACAAATATTGCACGTATTTTGTACAAATCGAATCAAACTTGTGCCACGGAAACAAAAAACGATGAATTTTTGGAAAGGAGGGAGTATGTTATGGCAGGCGGTAAAACCCACTGCTATCCTGGTACATACTCGAAAGAAGTTTTTGTTTTTCTCCTGCATGCTCAGTATTGTTTATCGTAGTCATCTAATTTGTCTCGAGATGTATGCATTCGGAGTACGTAGGAAGCAAAGGAATTGTAAGCATTGATGTTTCTCCTTGGATCTCTTGCATTGGCTCTTCTTCTTTAAGCAACACAAGAGGGTACATAGCCACGGACGGAGCGGCCGGGGACATTGATCGCTCGATCGCGTCGGTTGCACACACGTACTCCATCTTGCTTCTTGATTCTATTATCTATTGTACGGGTTAATTAATTAATACTGTATCACACCACTAGTAGTATAGTATTAGTACCCCATTATATTGAGATATAAGAGGCGCCGCGTACGGATCTGGATCTGCACACAACTTGGTTTACTTTAACCGGCGGCGTGTGTGGGCCGTGTGCTAATTGGCTTGCAGCGAGAGTTCGTGAATCGTGATCTGAGTCGAGTGAATTGCAGAGTAAAGTTTGTCGGCGGCCCTCTACTTTGGCAAGGGAAGGGAGTACGTTTATATACCAATTTAATTGCTTGCCTAAATTGATGTAATAAACTATAAAATATTTCTCTGATTGCGAAAGGGTATGGCATGGACCACCAAAACCCAGCCCGTTCAAAAAATACCTGGCCTGAATTGACCAGGACAAAAGTTAACTTAACATAGGAAATTCGCCTAAAAAAACTTAACATAGGAAATTCATTTTTTTTTTTTAAAAAAGAGCAAATAAACTGACTCGTCCCGACGACTCCATTGGATTGGTGCGAGCCAAAAAGAAAAAAGAAAAAGAATGATTCGATACTTGTTAGACCCAGTGTTTGATCAGGCCAAATAAAAGTAAAATTTATCAACAATATAAAAAGTTCTCTGATTTTAGACGAAATTTTGATCAAGCCTAACAGTAAACTTGATGAACAATATTTCATAACTATTTCTCTGATTAGCGCCGAAATGCAGCATGTGGATGTATTGGGCCTACTTTATTAGATGCATTGGGCCTAGCCCACGACCGCAGCAAACACAACTCAAAAAATCAAGGCCGCTGGGAGCCCGTTTGCTCACCATACCAGGCCCCGTACCAGCAGCCCATCTTTTTGGTCCTGTTTTTTACAGTCGCTATATAATAGCCTCAAGAAAAAAAAAAAGAGTTGCTATATAAACCGACCTCATCGCATCACATGGATAATATAAATACCTAAACCTAATGATTCTATACATTGATAAACGTATACATGTAGTAGTCTGATATCAATACCTAATGGTTCCGTACAATACACGGACACATCGCCGCTCGATGCCTCCTCTATCTCAAGATGTATAGAGTCTTCGGTTGAGAAGACGATGATGAAGGCGGACAAGGCAAGATGAAAGATGCAATCATGCAGAGAAGATGGAGCCTTCGATTGAGAAGATGTTGAATGTGGACAAGGCAGTGATGATGGATGCAGAGAAGAGGGCCAACTTCTTGGCCTTCGTAGAGTGCAAGATCGACATGGATATACACAGCCAGTCCTGCACTGCACTGCACGTACATACATACATACATACATACATACATAATCAACCATCAATGCAAGAGCCCAGGAATCCGAGACAAATGAAACGCACGCGAAAAACAGTCTCGATCTCTACACATAGATGTATCTACTGCAAGAATAGAATATAATGGACATGAAAAAAGCACAAGAAATGTAGCCTGTCCTCCTCCTAGGCTAGGAGCCACGGCGAGGCGGCGAGGAGCGTCCCCGGAGCGAGTCCCAGAAGACGGGCCAGTTGCGGCGCGCCTCGTTCCATCCCAGCAGGGGAGCCCTCCCGGGCGGGGTCCCAGCTCGCCGACACGATGCCGTAGCTCACCCCGGCCAGCGCCGCGCCGAAGAAGACGAACGACACGCCGAACGGGATCCACGTCGGCACGTCCACCTTCGCCACCTTCTTGAGGTAGAAGAACGCCGGGAAGAGCCCCACGCCCAGCGCCAGCGGCAGGCCCACCGACGCCCCCACACGACGCATCATCCGGTTCGTCACCACCTCCGGGATCGTCGCGTCGCGCTCGTCCTCCTCCTCATCATCGTCGTCGTCGTCGTCTTTCTCCTTCGACGGCGTCTCCTGCTGCTGCTTCCTGTTGCGACGCCGCCGGCTCTTCCCACCAGGCCGCCCGAGCGTGATGATCTTGGGCTCCGCCGCGGTCTCCTCGTCGCTCCGGTTCCTGCGGGCGAGGAGAGGCCGCGCGCGCCGGCTTGGAGCGGCGGCGGAGTGGGAGTGGAGCAAGAGGGCGATGGGAGTGGAGGTGCAGGCGAGGAGGCCGGCGTGGGCGCGCGGAGGGGAGAGCGGCAGCGGCAGCTCCATGGCAAGAGCCAAATCACTTGGTGCGAGAAGGGGACATCTTATCTCTAACCCGAACCAGAGTGGATCTTGTCCTTTAGAGGCCTCGGTATGTTCTTGACGGCCTGTTCACAGTGGCACGGATTCTCCAGCTACCAATTCTTAGATTCTTTTTTCGGCCTGTTCACGGATTCCCGGATCCGTTTTCCGTTCCCGATCCAAGAGAGAGACGTGTAGAGATTGAAGATCGATCTCGTTTTCCTTTCCCAATCCCAAGAAGTAGTCATCATAGGTATACATGTAGTTCATATATATAGAGATAGCCCATGTCATATAAGGTAGCCTTTCCAGGCCCATATGGTATGAGCCCATCATTCCTCTAATTGAGGAATTCTTAACACTCCCCCTTGGGCGAATACCATGACAAATATATGCCTCGTTAAAACTCCAAAAACCCAATGGGAAAAAATGGAGAAAGAGTGCATTTTTGTCGTTAAATGCATTTGCACATTGTTGCCTCATTAAAAACCTTACATGAGAAACTTCAGGAAAACTCATCAAGGAAAAAAGAGTACAAATGTGATGTCTTCGGGACAAATTGTGACCTTACGGATCATATCATTTTGAATTTTCTATAATCTCGTTCAAAGGCTAGTACTTTAGGTGAATTCTCCCCCTGAACCTTGCAGAACAATCCCGCTATGCCAAAAGCGCCTTCTACAGGAAGTATATGCACATAGAGACTTAGCAAAAATATTGCATGCATAGCCGAGATCATTTCATATATAACCTTAACAACATGTTACTTCTAGAACCCATGCAATAAAAATTATACATAAACAATAAGCCCATTTACATAAATAGGGTCGTCATAAACTCACCCTTTCGAATGACACCTTTTAGGCATTATTTGAGATCTTCAAGTCTCATAAATTATGATCAATATCATGTAAATACTCCCCACGATGACAACATTCATTGAGGTCATCCATTGACACGACATAGTCGTTATTTGCAAATAAACATAGGCATGAATAGTCCAAGGGAGATTACAAGAAGTGATTCACAATAGTTAGTCTTCATGACATTTGTTTCACTGCTCTTCAAGAACAACAAGAATAAAGAATGATGCTAAGAGCATTGCCATGCATATATTAGAGTGTATATTTGTACAACGCAAAGTTGCAAAGACACACCTTCGAGATGTGATTAATAATCTTTATTCCTTATATCATAATTTTCTCTATTCATAATAGTCGTGACTCCTTCAGGGGATTGACTACTGATTCTTCAAGAATCTTTAATACATAATAAGACATCATTGTCCACAAAACTAGCGAGTGGGGCGTATTGCTAGTAGCACCAAATATATCATATAACTTTTCAAAGGATATTTCAATTCCAAATCTTCGGTGGATAATGCTATCTATCAAGTATATACATGCATAGCAAAAAGCTCATGGAATGCACATGTGCTTATATGATATACTTTTTGTTGCTTTTGGTTCCTCCTTTTATTATCTCTATTGGGTCATATATGGGTCTTGATCCCTTTCAAGGAATTCACATATTTTGGTGCATTTGAACTTATAAACATATTCCTTCGGGAAAAATCCTTCATGGAGTTGTTGTCTTTATGGAGAGGTTACTTCACATAAAGGACAATATTGGTACAATTTTAATGTTGCTTTCCATGGATTTTCGTAATCCTATTACTGCATATTTAATTCTTGCTATGAGCCGATTCATTATATAGTGGAACATATTTTATAGAACTTATGTCGAGTTGGTCTATTATGACCTTTTTTGAACCATCGCTTTTCACCACATATTATTTCAATAATGACCCATAATTATCTGAACATCGGGTTCAAGATATTCACTTAGCGATTTTTGGTTCAACCTCAATTGCACGTTTCGTTTGACCCGATATGAGAGCTTCAAGCACTCTTGCCATGGACTTTGTTCCTGATCAAATTCTCATAAAGAGACTCATTTAGCAATTATAGAGGTAAACTAGTGCCGACACATATTCTCTAACTTTAAACATCTTAATAATGATCTTCATTATTTCCCAAAATGATAGATCCATTGTTGTTCCATATTCCCAAAGATTATAGTATGCACGCATTGCTAGGATTTTAATCTCGGGATGAACCTCATCGTGAGTTAACTCACCAACAGGGGTGATTTCTCTGAGGAGTATGAGAGGAGTTTTGTCACATACAATGTGAGCTTGCTTCATGAGCATATGCTTATGACATAGGCCACTAGATCTTATTTACAGGCGTCCCCGCATAATTTGATCAATATGCCAATGTCAAGTGGATATGAAATTAATCCCGGGTATATCCACATCTAGTTCGGGGTAGAAGCATTTATTTATTTATTTATTAACCAATTTGGTTGCTCTTCATTAATACGGTTATCCGGCATAACTCCGTGCTATACAATAGAGTATAACTAAACAACTAGTTTAGTTTGGATTTGTGCGTTTTAATTCATAAATATAAGGCATTCCACTAAATGGGCATTCATCTTCCCCTAATGCCGAGATATTTAATAGCATACTAAAATTCCCAATCACCAACTTCAAGTGGTGTATGTATGCTTTAGTGGTGATTTATCTCGGGAAATATTACGCCCGCGGGGGGTATATAACTATTTTTATATGCAAAGTGAGCTTGGACTTTATTAATGCGAGTTGCATGAATATCTTGCGTTGCATGTAATTCCTTCTACGAGGAGGAGTATATATCCTCAACTTCTTGTTGAGACCATAACTTCTAGTGAAGTATAAACTATTGCTCGCAAGTTCTTGCTTTCAACAAAAAACATTTGCGGTCATATAGACATAACACCTTTAGTTACCGACGTAACTCATAACTTATACATCACAATCCTTCGGGGTCTAATGCTCACCAATTGTTATACAATTGACAATCGATCCGCCTTACTTGTATATATTGACCTTCTAGGTCATATGCATGAGAAAAGACAACTAATGGTGGCATTGCGCTTTCAGTAGCGTTAGCTTGGTGTGCATAGGATAGCAAAAATGTGGTATTTAGCCATGGTTGCAAAGCAAGAAGCTTTTGATGCGAGTTATTTTATAGTCCACTCCTTTTTATTGCCCAAAAAAGCGACCCAATTACTCGTACCATAGAGCAAAATTGAGTCATTGTATTTATTGCAACATATTTGTATTCTATATAAAGCATGACTTGAATCGACTCATTTTTCAAAGATGAAGAGAGAAGCTTTTAATAGAATAGACAAGACCAAGAATTTTTTTTTATTTATCTAGGAAATGTTATCTTGGTCGCTTGGCGAGAGCAACAAAGACCGATATCCTTCGGGATAGACTCTCAAGCCCCAACTTCCAGCTTTTATTGTGATGTTGATGTGGGATTCATAGTTGTTGCTTGCTTTCCATCTTCTGGTAGTCGACATGTCGATGTTAATATATTTGTTTAGGTGTGGCGTATACATGGCTACTAGCCAGCATATTGCCGCATAGAGTAGTCACTCCACCGTATCATTTGGCTTACTTTACTTGTAGACAATGATTTTTCCCTCTATGATACCCAATGTCATTTCAAATGACTATAGATATCTCTAAAACGAGTCCCGATATGCACTTCGAGGCTTCACTAGTCCAAGAAAGGACAAACGATTTTCTTCTTCATCATGAAGAAGTACTATGTTTTAAGCACAAAATAAACTCGTAATATCAATTCTTACGGTATTATTGAAGCAACTTAATGTTGCCTAGCAACTTAATGTTGCCTAGCAACTTCATGTTGCCTAGGGAATGTATTATCTATCAATTATCTTAAAGTCAATAAACGTTGGTTTGAGACAAACCTCGATTAGGATGACACCTCAAGGCGGTTCTACGGCCACGAGAGACACGGGCAACATGTTGACTTCGGATCTTGTGTAGACCCGACTAGTCTTTGTAAGCTTATATTATATTGTTTGGTAAATTATACCTAACAAGGTATTAGCCGCCCCCCGAGAGAAGGTACAAATGAATCCCAAATTCAGGTATGCGGTATACAAACAAGTCCCATGCGGTGGTTGTGTCTTGTTACTTCGGGTAAATAAACCAAAGCAGCTAGAGAGAAAAAATGCCTTATATAGCCATACATATTTCATTTATTTCTCAGAATTTTCCAAGCATATGTGCTTTTCTATGGTATTTATATTGGTCTTAGGTCGATACTTCGGGATTATATAGCCCATAGAAAACATAATCATTCATACACATTGCAAGGAAAAAAAATAAAGACGGTATGAAAACTCACGATGGGTCAAAACCATTTAAACCTAGAAAATTCGGTCTCTAGATATGTGGTGGAACTAGCATCAAATTTAAATAAAATATGATGAATTTTAAAAACAATATATAAAGCATATATTGCAATTTGGAGAGACATATTACATGATCTTCGGGGATCCGGTAGCAAAGTGTCGGGGGACCTAAATATTGGACCCCGTGACATTCTCATATAACGAGAAATCGTCGGCCCGTCGGGGGCCCAATAAAACTTCGGCTGCTATCATCCCGCTTAGAAGGACGGCCCGGTGAGACGGTGGACCAGGCCAAAGAGCCACGACGCCTACGTGAAGACGAGTCGGCCCACGAGCGACCACCGGGAGTCACCGCGACGAAAGAGCTCGCTACGCTCACGGAGGACAAGGTCGGGGACCTTTACAAGGCGGCGAACCATGGCGCCCCACGTCATCATCGGCCAACCTAAGGCTCGGATTCAACCCCAAATCTCCGTCTCGCCCGAGGGTGGTTTAGCTCACCGGCCTCGGATGAGAGACCTCCGCCTCGCCCGGGGTGGCCTAGCACACCACCCCGGGCGCAAAAACTCCGCCTCGCCCGAGGGAGACCCGCCTCTCCATCCTCGAGCGAGGTGGCTCAACCCACTCACCCGGGTCATAGACCCTCGGGCGTGGGAGGTTCCGTCTCAAGGAAGGGAAACAATTGCATTTAATGCGGTTACACGGCGACGAGGGCGCGAGGGCCATCGATTACGCCCGGTCAAATCGACCGCGGATCACTTCCCAAATCCGGCCGATGGGACACAAGGCGAACCGTGGCGTATTACGCCGCCCAGCACGGAAAACCAGGGCGACCTTCGTTCATTCCCGCCAGCGCCGTCAAGACGCCCACGACGGGCGGACCCTCGGGCTTATGACACGCCACGGCGGCTTTCAGGGGCCGGCCCTCGCCATGCGGACCGTGAGGGACGCCTCACAGATCCTCCGGCCGCACCGGGAAGCGGCACGTCCGCCATCGGATTAGGGCGCGTGTCTTCATCAAACAACGCCCAAGCCGGCCCCCTCGGCCGTGCGCATGCAACGAGCATAGCCTCGGGAATTAGCCACCTAGGCATCCACATATGTAAACATTACTTCCCTCTTCCCTCTATAAAAGGGTGAGTAATGCCCCATTAGCGAAGGGATCCCGCACGGACGAAGCATAACCACCACCACCACCACGATCGTGGGGCTTGAGACCCGCGTCTCTCCCTCACACCGCTTGTAACCCCTACTACAAGCTCACCTTTGAGCGAGGTAACACGAGCGAGACACCACCCGCCGGACGTAGGGCCCCGTTGGCTCGAACCAGGGATAAACTCGCCGTGTCTGCGTGTCCATCTTGCGCTACGCCATAGGAGGAGGGGCACCACGGCCTATAAATTCTTTATTGCCGGCACCGAGGCACCCCGGTTCTCGAACGCCGGCGGCCGGTTGGCGCCAGGTAGGGGCCGGCGTATTAACCCGTATCCCCGTCCGCCTCCATGGCGTTTCCACCTTCGTTTCCACCACGCTCGCCGGACCACGAGCTCCCGCGCGAACACCTTGCTGTTCTTCGGGACGGCTGGAGTTCGTGGCGCCGGCCACAACTACGAAATGATCCTTCGCCCCGATATGACGGCCGAAAGGAGGCGGCGTCGCCGCAACGGCATGCCATCACCACGGCCGCCAGGACGAGCAAGGCGGACCCACCGGTAGCGCAAGGCGCACCTGGGCAACGGATTCGAATCCGACAACGCACCCGGTGCCGACTTCATGAGGAGGGCTCCCGGGAACCCTAGGCGTCGGGAAGATCCTTACCCGATGCAGCGGCGCGGCGGGATTTCCAAACCCTAATCATCGGGAGAAGCAGCGTCCGCACCGGTGATGATGCCGGAAGGAGTACCGTAATTCCTCGCCGGCCGGAGACTTGGTCGAAGCGCGCCAGGAGGAGAGCACGGGCCAACCTCCGTCGTCCCACGAACGCTATCCCACGGACAATCACGCGGAAGAGCGCATCCGCCGAAGGATGCTGCACGACCCCATCCCCGCCTCCTCGTCCGCACGCGATTGGGGGCCGTCCCGAGAACGGGCGGAATCGCACTACCGTCCAGGAGAATGGGGACTTCCTCCGCGTTCGGCGCCCGGAACCGGCGGCGAGGGCGATTATTATGACCCCACGCGGGAATGCTTCAATATAGAGATCCAGGAGCAAGATGGCCGCCTCCGGCGTCTCAAGACGAAGATGAGGCGGACGTCACGCCACGACGGGCGCGAGGCTGCGGCGCCCGGCGGCTCGCCCCTGTCCGGCCCGTGCGCGGCGCCCGGCGCTGCCGAGCGAAATCGCGCACCGCGGGATCCGGGACCGCATCCGGCGAAGTCCGCCGCGACCCGGCGACCGGGCGTAACATCCAACGGAGGCAAGCCCGGCGGGGCGGGCCCCCAAGGGCGCCTCATGATCGCAACGGCGGCGGATGCGGGCGGACTGACGGGGTACCACCACTTCGACGACATAGCGGCCCCATTCAGCGAGCCCGGCCTCAGCGTGGCGGCGGCCGCCATGCTGGTGATGCGAAAATGCCCAACCCTCTACCGCCGGGAAGGCGCGTTCGTGAGGGCCTCTGACATCTCCTCGGCAGGCGGTTGTGCAACCCGCGGGGAGAGAGCTCCGCTTCGAGATCGGGCCGTGACATCACGACGGCGAGAAGAGTCTAGGCGGAGTCGCCGGGGTTCCGTCGGACTGAGCGCGAGCCGAGCCTCGGCAAGGCCGGTCCGGAACGTCACGGATGACAACCGCGGCAACCGCCCGGTCTGGGAGCGCATAGAAGACCCCGTCAAGACCGCAACCGAGGTGCCCCCCCGACCTCGGGGGCGAGATCGGCGACGGCGAGCTCGCCACGAAGGAGGCTCACCTCGGGGGCGGCGGCAGCGGCGAGACGCACAAGCGCCGGGACGGCCGAGGTACTCCCGGATCCACCGGGCCACGGGCCTTCACAAGGTATATCGGGGGGCGCCACTCCCAGCGCGCCAGCCGCCCAACCACATCGAAGTACTCGGGAGAAACTTCGTCCCGAGGTATGGGCGACCGACTATCGGCTAGCATGCCGGTTCACGGGGCACACGATGAAAGGGTAATCATCGAGGGTTGGCCCTGTGCCTCTCCGGCTCGACCGGGGCACATTTGGAACATCTTCCACCGGACCTCATATCAAACCGGGCGGACTTGGAGAGAACCTTCCGAGGTAATTTTCGGGGCACGTACCAACGCCCGGGTAACTCATGGGACCTCCGCGTCGTCGTCGGGAACCCGACGAGTCCCTGGCGTGACTACATCCGGCGCTTCTCTAAAGCGGACCGAGCTCCCCCTAATGTGACGGATTCGGCGTCATAGGGGCCTTCTTGGCCGGCACCTCTTGCCGTGATCTCGTGAAGAAGGCTGGGCGCCCGGGACTCCAACCGAGGCAAACGAGCTGATGGACATCGCCACTAAGTTTGCTAGCGGAGAGGAGGCCGTCGGAGCTCAATCGGGGCCCGGGCATGGGAAAGCGCAAGGAGGAGGAACCCGAGGGGCTCCCGGCCTCGGGAGAACAAGAAGAAGAAGAAAAAGGACAAGAGCCGCAAGGGCAAGGGCCGGAGCCCTCAACGCGGGCAGCGAAAAACATGGTGGGCTGCGGTCAACCGCAAAGGGGCCAAGGCTCCGCCACAAGAAACCTTCCGACGGTATGCTCAAGAAGCCGTGCGGAACCACGATTACCCGGTCAAGCATACCCTCGGGAATGCAAAACGGTGCGCAAACACTTCGCCAAACTCGGGGCCATTCCGGAGGAGGAGGAAGAAGCGCCAAGGGCAATCCGGGGTGACCCGGGGTTTCCCCGAAGGTGAACAATCGCTTCATGATCTTCGGCGGCAACACCGGCAAGAACATGTCGGTGCGGCAACGCAAGAAGGAGCGGCGGGAGGTGTACGCGACGGCCGGCAATCCCGAAGGCTGCGCAAGTGGTCGGACCAAGCCATCACCTTCGACCCGGTCGGATCACCCTCGGCACATCCCAAACCCGGGGGCTTATCCATTGGTGGTGGATCCCATCATTGCCAATACCCGGCTCACCAAGGTCCTCATGGATGGAGGAAGCGACCTCAACCTCATCTACGAGGAAACGCTTGACCTCCTCGGGGTGGACAAGTCCAAGATCCGCCCGGGAGGGTCGGCATTCAACGGCATCGTCCCCCCAAAAGCGAAGCCCCCCTCGGGCGGATCGACCTACCGTGCGCCGGGGGACCCCTCGAACTTCGGCAAGAGACTCTCACCTTTGAGATCCTTGGAGTCCGGGGTACATACCACGCACTCCTCGGGCGGCCTTGCTATGCCAAATTCATGGTCGTCCCGAACTATACCTACCTCAAGCTCAAGATGCCGGGGGCCGAAGGGTGTCATCACGACAGGCCCTTCGCACCCTCACGCATATGAGTGCGGCGTGCGGGCGTGGAGTGCGCCCGAGGCACTCGCCATTGCCGAGGCACTCATTGCCAACACGAAGAGAAGCTTTGACGAGATCGCAATCGAGCACGAGGCCAAGCGCCGCTGAGGGAGCTTCGAGCCCTCCTCGGGCACCAAGAAGATCCTACTCGATCCCAAACAACCGAAAGGAGAAGCTGCGACTATCGGCTCGAGTCGGATCCGAAATAGGAAGCGGTGCTGCTCGTCGACTTCCTCGTTCGAACGCCAAAACGTTTGCATGGGGACCCTCGGACATGCCGGGCATACCGGGGATGTCGCCAAGCACTCCCTAGACATCCGACCGGGCTCAAAGCCGGTCATGCGGCGCTTGCGCCGTTTGATGACGCCAAGCGGAAGATCATCGGCGAGGAGATCCACAAGCTACTGAGGAGGCGGATTTATAAAAGAAGTATTCCACCCCGAGTGGTTAGCTAATCCTGTATTGGTAGAGAAAAAGAATGGAAAATGGCGGATGTGTGTGGACTACACTAGTCTCAACAAAGCATGTCCGAAAGTTCCCTTTCCTTTACCTCGAATCGACCAGTTAATCGACTCCACCGGTAGTGCGAGACTTTGTCCTTTCTCGATGCATACTCGGCTACCATCGGATCAAAATGAAAGAGTCCGACCAACTCGCGACTTCGTTCATAACACCCTTCGGGATGTATTGCTACCTCACAATGCCTTTCGGTGAGGAACGGGGGCAACATACCCGGCGCATGCAAATCATCTTTGGAGAACTCATCGGGAGGATTGTGGAAGCCTATGTCGGCGACATAGTGGTAAAATCAAGAAAACGTCGGACCTCATGAGAGACCTCGGGGAAACCTTCGAGTGCCTAAACAAGAAGGGAGTCAAACTCAACCCCGAAAAATGCGTATTTGGGGTCCCCCGAGGGATGCTACTGGGTTTCATCGTCTCTCAACGAGGCATCGAAGCAAACCCAACCAAGGTTGACGCGATCACGAAGATGGGGCCAATCCGAGACCTCAAAGGAGTTCGAAGGTCATGGGCCGCCCGGCTTCACTAAGCGGGTTCATCTCCCCCCCGGGGAAAGGGGCCTTCCCTCTATCGGCTCCTTCGCAAGGCCGAGCACTTTGCCCGGACCCCGAGGCGAAGAAGCCCTCGGCAACCTCAAGAAGCTCGACTAGTCCACCAATCCTGGTGCCACCAAACCCGGGAGAGACCTTGCTCCTCTACGTCACCCCACTACCCGTAGTCGGCGCGGTGGTCGTAGTAGAGCGCCGGGGAAGAGGGGCACACGTTGCGGTTCAACGCCCGTTTACTTCATCGATGAAGTACTTTCCGACACCAAGACTCGATACTCGCGGATGCAAAACTGGCGTATGCTATCGTCTTGACCCAGCGAAGAAAACCGCCACTACTTCCTCGCGCACCCGGGTTGCCGTGGTATCCTCATTCCCCCTGGGAGATCATCCAGAACCGAGAAGCCACGGGAAGAGTGGCGAAGTGGGCGGTGGAGCTCATGGGCGAGACGATATCGTTCCCCGCCTCGCAAGGCAATAAAGTCTCAAGTCTTGGCTGATTTTGTGGCCGAATGGATGATACACAATTACCCCGACGCCCATCAAGCCGAGTGTTGGACCATGTACTTCGATGGGTCCATGATGAAGACAGTGCGGTGCGGGTTTGCTTTTCATCTCACCCCTTGGGGTTCACACAAGGTATGCCATCCGGTTGCATTTCCCGCCTCCAACAACGTCGCTGAGACGAGGCGGCGATCAACGGTCTTAGGATCGCGGTTAGCCTCGGGATCCGACGGTTGGAAACTAGGGAGGATTCTCAGGCGGTTATTGACCAAGTCATGAAGGCCTCGGCCTGCCACGACCCCAAGATGGAAGCATACCGCCGAAGTGCGCAAATCGGAGGAAAGGTTCCACGGGCTTGAGCACAAGCACACTCCAAGGCGTTACAATGAAGCCGCGGACGAACTCGCCAAGGTCGCGGGCGACCCGAGGTACCGTTCCCGAACGTTCTCACCCAAGATCTTAATGAGCCCTCGGTCGGGTACCGCCTTGAAATACCCTCGGGGGCTCTGAGACGACTCGGAACAAGCCGTGCCCGGCTATGGCGGTCGACCAAGTCCCGGCCGGAGAGAGCCTCTATGGGAATACCTATCCCAAGGAGAATTACAGAGGATAAGACCGAGGCTCGCCGGCCCGAAGGGCAAAAATCCTTCGCGCTTATTGGAGACAAAAAAAGAACTCTACAAGAAAGGAGCCTCGGGGAGTATACATGCGATGCATACCCTCGGCGGAAGGCGAGATTTGCTCGAAGACACCCACAAAGGGGAGTGTGGCCATCATGCCGCACCGGGACTCTTGTCGGTAAAGTCTTCGGACAAGGCTTCTATCGCCCTCGGCGGTACGGGACGCGAATGAAGTTGTGCGCATCTGCAAGGGATGTCAATTTTACGCCGCAAGACACATCTTCCAAAGACAAGCCCCGCAGACCATACCTCGACATGGCCATTTACGGTATGGGGGCTCGACATGATCGGTCCCCCGAAAAGGGCACCGGAGGACACACTCACGTCCTAGTCGCCATCGACAAGTTCTCCAAATGGATCGAAGCCCGGTGTGGTGAACCCTCGCCTGAGAGGAAACGGTGAAGTTCTTTACGAACATCATTTCCCGTTTTGGAGTCCCGAACTCCATCATCACACGATAACGGAACCAACCGTGGGGGAAGAAATTCCTCGACTTTTGTGACGACTACGGCATCCGGTCGACACCTCGGCCGTAGCCCACCCAAAGACCAACGGTCAAGTGGAGCGTGCCAATGGCATGATCTTGCAAGGCCTCAAACCAAGGATCTTCAATCGGCTGAACCAAGTATGGGAAGAGGTGGTACCAAGAGCTACCGTCGGTTCTATGGAGCCTTCGAACAACAAAAAGCCGAGCCACGGGTTTCACCCCATTCTTTCTAGTCTATGGAGCCGGGCGATCTTGCCCACGAACATTGAATATGGGTCCCCAAGGCTGCGAGCCTACACCGAGGGGGCAACCGGCCAGCAAGGCAAGATTCCATCGACCAAGTCGATGAGGCCCGAGATGTCGCACTTCGAATTCGGCGAGATACCAACAAGCTCTTCGGAAGTATCACGCCAAACGACCGAACCCTCGGGAGTTCCAAGTCAATGACCCCATACTCGGTCGAAGCAAGATAACAAAGGGCGTCACAAACTCACGCCACATTGGGAAGGGCCGTATTTCATCGCCGAAATACTAAGGCCGGAACCTGGGCGAAGAACGAGAAGGGTGAAGTCTCCTCCAACGCACGGAACATAGAACAGCTACGTCGCTTCTACCCTTAACCTCGCACGAGAAGATTAAACACTTACGTTTTTCGCTCAATAAAGATCTACATCTTTTATGAAGAGAAACTTCTTGTGCATACCTTAAGGGGAGTCTTAGTCTCGTCCGGCACAAGACTAAAACTCCCTCGGGGCTACCGAGGGGACCCCCTCGGGGGACCCCCTCCTCTTTCTTTTTTTCGAAACTTTTTCTTCAAAGAAAAAAAAGTTCTCCGCGCACACTCGGATCGATCGTTTAAGTTGCGAAGGTCGCACACGCACGCATTCTAAGTGAGGTAGCCGAGCCAAGCGGATCGTCCCTAGTGACACCCGTCACGGACCGCCCCGGTGGCATCCATGCTCACTATCTCGCGACGGAGAAAGCAAGCGACCCGGCCACACAATAAAAGCGAGAAATTCGAGAGACGCAACACAATCATAAACGCACACCGCCCAAGACACAAGGCCTCGGGCGACACCATTGTTTATGTACATATTCCTTACCCATTTAACTTTTCATACAAGGGGAGATCGGGGGGCGTATCGAGCCTCGTCCACCTGCACTTCACGATCGGCCGCCGAGGCAACATCCGCGGAGGCAACATCCTCGGCGGCCGCATCCCCCGAGCGGATGTCGGGCCCGTCGGCGCATCCTCGAGAGGCGGCATCCCGCATCTCCGTGTCCACCTCATAGCTTGATTCTATGGGGAATACGGAGGGCATACCTCGTCTTCAAAGCGGGGGCCAACTCGCGTCGCGGCATCGTCCCACGGTTATACAACTCCCCTGGGTCTTGGCGGCATCGGCGGCATCCTTCCCGCGGGGGGTCGCCACGCCCTCGTCATCCGGCCGAGGAAGAAGCCCCCCCGCGACGTTGCTCGAACCACGGGTTGCATCGGGAAGTGCGAGCGGAACACCGCCATGCACGCCCGCCGCGCCTGGCCAGGAAGGCATTCCGGAGCTCGGACCTAAGGAAGCCACCCACGGCGCTCGAGGGCGGGTGCGAGCCGAGGGTCCAACCTCTAGGTTGTCCGCCCCAAAGCGACGGATGAAGTCGACGGGGCCTCCTCCAGGCTCCTAGTATGACTTCGCTCTTGTTCCGGCCCACGAGCGAGGTGTGGCCGAGGTCTCCACGGCCTCGGTCCCGGATCTTCTCCGCCTGCGGCGACGGGCACCAAAGCAACGTCGGCCAAAACAAAGGGATCAAAGACAAAAGACCTACCGAAGGAAAGAACGTACCTTGGCACCGGTGCCAGCCCGGCATCACACAGGTGCTCATCCGCGGCGACTTATGGAGCTGCTCCTTCTCCTTTCTCGAGGGTCTCCCCTCGGACACCAACTCCCCGATCACGGGTGTTCGGGCGTCGCACATCTCCGCCCTTGCTTCCTCGCCTCTTCCCGGGATCTCGTCCCCGCTCGCCATTGGCCTCCTCCCGGGCTTGGAGGGGACTGCCGGGCATCCTCAAAGTCCCGGCTCATCGAGCCATTTCGGGCCGCCACCTTGGCGGCCTCGGACTGGCCTTGACGAGCTCGGCCTCGAGCCTGTCGGCCGAGACTCCCCTCTCCTCGGCAAGGTAGTAAGTAAGGGGACGTCTCGCTTTGGGCGTCTACCCGAGGACGGTCCAGTTCGGACATTCTCGCGAAGGAGCTCGGACTTCTCCCGGGCGAATCGCCCAGATTCTCGCGGCAAAGACACCACCAATTATGGCACATACATAAAGAAAATGCGGCGGAAAATGGCGGCCAAGACACTCACCGCATCATCCTCGGCGAGACGACCGGTTATGGTGTCACCCATCTTCGCAAGGCCGTCGGCGACCCACCGGATCTGCTCATGAGTCCTCCACGCCAGGACCTCGGGGCGGTCATCGATCACCACGGGCGGACCCCCGCACATCACCCAAGGTCAAGGGGGACCACCCCAAACGAGTCGGCTCGGGAGGAAGCATTTCATCCACCGGCGACTCCCCGGCTTCGGGAAACCCGCACCCGATAAAAGTCCGTAGGTCCTTCGGCTGCCGACCACGAGCACGGACCTCACCAACGCCGAAGACGGCGCTTTGCCGAAGGGTGCGTCCAACCCGGGCGCATGGAGCAACGGGAAGTCGATTGTGCGCCTCATGAGCCCCTGGATCGGTGGGAGCCGACACAAGTGAAGACCTCCATGTCTCCGCCGCCTCGAAGAGCTCCTCCCGAGAGAACTCTCGGACGAAGGGGCTTGGCTCCTCGGGGAGGGCGGCTGCGTCGTGGGACCCCTCAAACGGCGCTAATCGCTCCGCCCTGGTGGCGTCGCGCGGCCGGTGAGCTCTCGAGTCGATCACCATAGGCCGGGTGGACGACCCACCATCACCACCGTGGGCTTGAACCACCTCGGGAGAAATCTCGGCCGTCCGGCTCGGGCCGACCCCTCCCGAGGCTCGGGGGGCTAACACCACGGGGGAGCCCAACGCAGGTGGGACAACGTCTTGGTGAGACAACCCCGGCTCGGGCCCCGGCCGAGGCTTGCGCACTAGCCTTCGGGGCCTTCTTGGGATGCAAGGGACGAGTGGGGGCCCCCGCTTCACGAAGTCAAGAACGCGTCAAAAGAAGCCAAAAATACCGAGAAAGGAGGCTAATGCGCGAAACACGAAGGGACTCACGAGGCCCGAGGGATCGCCCAGGTGTGGCCGAGGCACGGAAGATCTGCGACTGGGCATCGCACTTGACGCACGGGCCGTCTCCCCACGATTTCCGCGCGCGGGAGGCCGGGCGGAAGGGCGTCATCGGCTCTTCACCTCGGCGGCGCCCGCGACTCACCAGGAGTCGTTGGCCCTTCACGCCGAGCCTCACCTTGCGGCGTCAAGGCGCCCACATCGGGAAACCCCGAGCCGCCACCCGATCCCGGGGCCTCGGCCGGAGGAAGCCTCGGGCGCCGAGTCCCGGCGGCCTCCGACGTCTCGGGCTCGGGCACGTAGCGAAAGCCCCGAGTGTGGTCGGCAACCCCAGGCTCGCTCGGTCTATACGAGCCGCCACATCGTCATCCGACGAAGTTCACGACGAACTCGTCCTATAAGAACCGCGGTGGTAGCCACGCGGCAACAACAAGACAATGCAAGAACGCCGAAGCCAAAAGCGCTACCAAGGAGATGTACCCGCGGGCGGGCGCATAGGGATCTCGGGAATGCGGGACGGGGTGTTGGACCCCAATGCCTCCCTCACCCTCTTGGCCGGGCCATCGGTGGAAGCGAGAAGGGATGACATCCGAGACTCCTCAAGACCCCCGGCCAGGAGGTCATCGACTCATGGGCAAAGGGCGAGCCATCAATGGCAACACCCGACGCCGATGAAAAAGCGCCTACCACGGCCGTGCTGCGTTCATACCCCCCATCTCGGAGCCGCGAGGATCGCCGCCTCGAGCCCTCCAACCGGATGATCCGCCGAGAGGGGACCCCGTTCCACTTATTCGGACGCGTTTAAGGACACGCCCGGTGTATGCGGGAAGCGCGTTCCCATCATTGCGGAGGTAGAACCACTGATCCCGCCACCCCTTATTAGAAGAGGTAAGCTTGGAAAGGATGTACCCATCGCCTCGGTTCGGCCTTGTTGCGCTCCGATCGGACTTGCGGCCACAAGCAACCACCAACGCGCAACGCCCGTGCCAGTGCCCCCTCCCTTCACCACCAAGGCAGTGGTGAGATCCGCCTTGAAGAACCACGACCAAAGGTCCCAATGCGGCTCGATCCCGGGGAATCCCTCACGGAGAGGGTAACAAAGATAGCCGCTGAGAGATCGGGATTCGGGGGCGGATGGTGGAGCTCGACGTCATAATGATGAAGAATCGCTCGAATAAACCGGCCCGCCGCATCCCGAACCCGCGCCGGTGAAGATCTATCGGACTCACCACATAGCCATCAGGAGGGTTAGGCTCCTCCTCGGTCCAATGCGGCGCAATCCACTCCGGCCGCTCGGCATTGGTACGAGGGCGAAGAAGCCCTTCCTCGACAAGGCGCTGAAGTTTTTCCTCCGTCGCCGTCGTTCTCGGCCACGGTTCGGCATCGAGCACCTCCCTCGTGTTGTCGCCACCACCAGTTGCGCCATGGACGAACGGGAGGGCGAGGAACAAAGAACCAGCAACACCGTTCACACGAGCACAAGGCAAGTGGATTTCTCCCTTAACCTCTCCCTGTCTTTCTTTCTTTCTCCTAATTGCTGCAGCAAGAAGGCAAGAAGGCGATGGCAAGAACAAAGGAGCAACTATCCGCCGCCGCCCGGCGACCCCCATATTTATAGGGAAGGGAAGGCAAACCGCCCGGCACAGGCGCGATTCAACCGACTTACGGAATGAACGGCCCATGATGAAACGAGAACCGCTCGACCAACGGCTCGGCCGCCTTGGTAGAGCCGTCAAGAGCATTAATGCACCTTGACGGTGCTCTCGACATCGCCCCTCGACAAGAAGCCCGCGGAACTACGTCCCATCGGACTGGGGCCGCACGTCACCTCGGGCACGGCGAGGGAGACGCCTCGTCTCCCGGTCGGGGGGGTAAAACCGTCCGGTAGTTCATATCCGCCAGCGCCCAACCCTAAGGGGCAAAAAGTCGGTCCGATGACGGTTCTCACCTCCGGCGGGAACCAAACGAGCCTCGGGCTGGCACACGTCAACGTGCACCCTACGATCCGTAGGTTGCCCGGTGGGCCCACATGGGTTTCTCGCCGCCTCGGGATAACCCGAACCCGGGGGACAGGGATGGAAATGCACAATAGGCTATACCCGGCCCTCCGGGGCCCGGGATTTTCGAACGTGTTTAAGACCGCGGGTCTTTGCGATAGAGATGTCCCATCCGTGGGAGGCCTCACAGGGCCCTCGGGGGGTTGACCCCGGACAAACCCCGGGATCCGCTAAGCGGTCCGAGGGTTCTCATGGGGTGAATCCTAGATCACATAGCCAACCCTTGCTCGGCGAGGGCACGGGCACCCCACTTAAACCGACCGTTACAACGTTCAAACGGAGCGCACCATGGTCGGCTTTCGGGGCACCGGGTGTGTCTCCCCTCCTCCTCCCTTTCGGGAGGGCGACGGAGGAGCGTATAATCAAAGTCGAGGAAGCCTGGGTCGACCTTGCGCACATAGCGCGGGCCTCGGGCTGCCCACGCAAAAACAAAACAGACTCCGCACAAACAAGCGCAATTTAAGAGCTGTTTCGGCCTTGCCCGTCGTGCGAGGTATAAAGACCTCGAAGGAATCCGCCATTCCATTCGAGGCCTCGGGGTATAAAAGACTACACCAACGGTCGGGGGCTCGCCGCACCCATTGTAGACGAAACCACCCCGAGAAAAACAAGGCGACGGAACGGCACAACCCCGGGCGAGTCCACACTCGCTCGGGGGGCTCGAGACTTGTCGGGGACCCAAATATTGGACCCTGACATTCTCATATAACGAGAAATCGTCGGCCCGTCGGGGCCCGAAAAACCCGGCCCCCGCTATCATCCCGCTTAGAAGGACGGCCCAGCGACGGTGGACCAGGCCAAAGAGCCACGACGCCTACGTGAAGACGGTCGGCCCCACGCACGGCCCACCGGAGTCACCGCGACGAAAGAGCTCGCTACGCTCACGGAGGACAAGGTCGGGGACCTTTACAAGACGGCGAACCATGGCGCCCACGTCATCATCGGCCAACCTAAGGCTCGGATTCAACCCCAAATCTCCGTCTCGCCCGGGGTGGTTTTAGCTCACCGGCCTCGGATGAGAGACCTCGCCTCGCCCGAGGGTGGCCTAGCACACCACCCTCGGGCGCAAAAACCCCGCCTCGCCCGAGGGGAGACCCAGCTCTCCATCCTCGAGCGAGGTGGCTCAACCCACTCACCCGGGGTCATAGACCCTCGGGGCGTGGGAGGTTCCGATCTCAAGGAAGGGAAATGGTGCATTTAATGCGGTTACACGGCACGAGGCGCCAGGGGCCATCGATTACGCCCGATCAAATCGACACGCGGATCACTTCCCAAATCCGACCGATGGGACACAAAGGCTGAACCGGTGGCGTATTACGCCGCCCGGCCGCGGGAAACCGGGGCGACATCGTTCATTCCCAGCGGCATCGTCAAGACGCCCACGGCGGGCGGACCCTCCGGGCTTATGACACGCCACGGCCGACTTTCACGGGGCCGGCCCTCGCCATGCGGGATCGTGAGGGGACGCCTCACATCCTCCGGCCGCACTGGAAACGGGCACGTCCGCCATCGGATTAGGACGCGTGTCTTCATCAAACAACGCCCAAGCCAAATTTTTCCGCCGTGCGCATGCAACGAGCATAGCCTCGGGAATTAGCCACCTAGGCATCCACATATGTAAACATTACTTCCCTCTTCCCTCTATAAAAGGGGAGTAATGCCCCATTAGCGGGGGATCCCGCACGGACGAAAGCATAACCACCACCACCACCACGATCGTGGGGCTTGAGACCGCCGTCTCTCCCTCACACCGCTTGTAACCCCTACTACAAGCTCACCTTTGAGCGAGGTAACACAAGCGAGACACCACCCGGCTGGACGTAGGGCCCGTTGGCTGAACCGGGATAAACTCGCCGTAATGCAGTATCCATCTTGCGCTACGCCATAGGAGGAGGGGGTACACGGCCTATAATTTTTTATTGCCGGCACCGAGGCACCCCGGTTCTCGGAACGCCGACACAAAGAGTTTGCACATAGACAATATCCTACGGTGGTTGCATGGCCGCATCGAGCGGTAGCATGTGTTATTCCAAAGAAACAAAGTTATCTCAGTGGTGGGTTGGCGGTACCCAAATATAAGTCCACAATTTGTCGTTCAGCGACGAACTCTTGGAATACAACGATGATGGCTGCAACATCAAGTCTTGTTACAGTAGCTTCAGGCCACCTATAATATGATGCAAACGTGCAGTCAGATCAGCTCAATAGCCACCGTTTCAACAGAAAAAAAAATACAAGGACCTAGAGCTCTCAAATCCTTTGTCATGCAAAATAAGCCCCGAAGGGCTGCCATGATCACTGCAAGTCACAATGGCTACAGGCCACTGTATCCAAATAATTTTAATGACCAAACGATGGTAGCACCATGCCATTACGTATCATCTTCACGATTAGACAAAAAAGAGCATGCAAACAACAACTAGAAACCATTCTAGTGGCATGCGAAGATCTAGTATGCTAGCAATAAAATAGTTTATTAATTAAACAAGCTAGCAGAAAGAATCACTAGATAACCAATCTACTAGACTAATCTGCAGGATTATACGAAGTAGATTAAAAACTATATTCGAGAAGACATACCAAGTGCTACGTGGAGCAAGGTCAGCAGGCGTAGATGCTGCCCGTGAGACGCTGAGTCGAGACCGAAGGTTGTTGCTAAATCTCTTCCAAGCACAGGGTTAATGATGTGATTTCCATGCGGCGACGACCAGTCATTGGCCGAGACAATCGTGGCTTGCCCCCGTACGCACTTGTAGCTACGGCAATGCTGTGTGTGCACTTAACCAAGATCGGGAGCAACTCACCAGTGCAGCAAACATGGATTGGGGAAAAAAATTATGATTAGCCACAAATCAATCCAATGCAAATAAATCTTGCCTTTGTCCTCCGGGCAAACTACTAGAATTAATCTACCAGGATAAATTTAGTAGAACGATTGAGCAGAAAAAAAAAATAGACAAACCGTAGCGACTCATATCACAGATTCATTCCAGGTGGTGAACCGAACATCGTGTTCGTCATCGTAGGCGTCATTCACACACGGCGGATTAACACGTACGTACATGCACACAGCATGACTCGATCTGATCAACCAGTCGATCGCGTGGATCCGGCCGTATCCAGTGTCTTGTCACGTCGAGATCCAGTTGGATGCGCCTCTCTCCCGCACCACAACAGAAGGATCGGCGAGTCAATTGAGCAGACCGACCGAGCGGAAATCAAGAGATCAATCTTTGATTAGTGACATAAAAACAAATTGATCTAAAATTGAAAAAACAAAGGACGACAAACTCAATTGAGAGCTGCTGATATGTACGAGATGCATAAACGCGTTTGCATGCATCCATGCGTGATTTGATCTGGACTCTGCAGTCCACGCGGTGGCTGATTTTTGCGCCGCCGCGCATGCCTATGCTTTGCGCCGCCGCGCAGGCGTATGCCGCAATTCGTTCACAACGGGTGCTCGAACGAAAAAAAAAAAAACAGTCGACGCACAGATCGGAAACAAAAGAGATCAATTCATCAATATCCATAGCAAACACAAATTGATCTAAAAGGCGACGATCAAGAACGACTCACCCAGTGGTAGAGGTGCTGATAACGTGTTGAGAATTGGCCTGTTCACGGATTCCCAGATTCGTTTTCCCGTTCCTGATCCAAGAGAGAGACGTGTAGAGATTGAAGATTGATCCCGTTTCCCTTGCCCAATCCCAAGAAGAATACACGAGAGACACAGATGTATGAGGGAGAGTTATCTTCTTTTCATTAGTCATCATAGGTATACATGTAGTCCATATATATAGAGATAGCCTCCATGGCATATAAGGTAACTCCAAGCGCCTATATGTATGGTATAAGCTCATCATTCCTCTAATTGAGGAATTCTTAACACTTCTAAATCTTTTCTACTTTATGAAATACACGTTTAGACGTGATCGACCAAAAAAAAAAAAATCATTTCTATATAACCACTTTGTATATCTTTTTTCTCCCTCATATTCTAGGTACTTTGAAGAGCCAACAATCTTAACAATCTTTAGGTAGCGAAAAAGGCAGAGAGAGAGAGAGAGGCTTTAGCTAATGAGAGACCAGGATTTATAAAGAACTAATTGAAGGAACTTATGATGTTTTTTTTCCCCACCGAAATCTCTATTTTTATTAGTATGGCAGGATATAAATTAGTCTCTTACGGTTGCTCTAGTATTTTTACGTGGTATTAGTACTCCATCCATTCACAATGTGCTTGTTTTTTTTTTAAATCAAACTATCATTCATATAATTCATAAGTGACCAAGTATATTAGTAACACCTCTGTACGAAATATCAAATCAAATGAGTATTATTAGACTTACTATGAAATACAGTATATTAGTAACATCTCTATGACATATCAAGTCAAATGAGTATTATCAGACCTTCTATGAACTTAATCAAATTTACACATCACAACAGGGTATTAAATCTTTGACATCCTCACCTTGAGTCAATATCAGTGGGTAAGAGAAACATATGGGCTCCTACTCGATAACAAATAGTTAAAATAATACTATCACATACAAACTTTAAAATGCTTGTTGTTTTAGACAGGAAGCACGTCTCAATCATATGTGAGGCTGACAAAACGCTAAAGCAGATTGTGTAGTCTACAATAAGTTTCAGTTTTTGAGCACGGAGTCAAGCTCAAGAGCAAAACCATCTATAATATATAGATCAACCATCAGCCTTATGGTTGCCATAACCAAAAACCACAAACGCAGGGAGTCAATTATTCAATGCTGCTGTCACACAAAGGTCAAAGCCAACAACAGTAGTGATAACGATTCTGGTATTCATCCATCGCTATAATCATCTCACATAATCTCATCGAGTCATTGTATATAGTACTATACTAGACTCGTGTACTACATATTTCTCGGATCGGCACACCTTCTCAAAGTCAGTACCGTGCTCCAGATAGCCTTACCGCTTTTCAAACAATCCTCCAAAGATAAAGTTCACAACGCAACATCCATTCCATTTCCTTGCACTCTAAACCTTCTAGCCTCAAAAAAGGGCACACTCCTATACCAGCCTCCCCATTGTAAGCACAAAATTCTATACATAATTGGTGCATAACGAAGAGCTTTAGGCAGATTCAGCTAGAATTGTTGGATGGCAGTTCATGTCGAATGCCCAACCCACTTGATCGGCAGTAAAATATTATTGGCAGATCAGAAGTTAAGCCACTATACCAAAGGTTAAAGCAAAAAGCGAGAGCAATAAAGAGCTCCCTTTTTGCTCTAGAATGCTCAGGTGACTGCTTATTACGAAAGGGCTGGACAAAAGCTCAGATAAACGCAACTGTTGAATGCTACTCTATACCCCGCTCAAAATTAATTTGCTACTCTATTTCTAATCTTCACGGCCACAGGGAAAAACCCTATATTTGAGGGCACCTTAACCACTGCACAGCACTTTACGACTTTGGAGAATAATTAATTTGCAGCCTCAAAGAAAAGCACTTGGGGTTGCAAATGGCCCTTTTCACACATCACAAGCACATCACCCCAACTACCTATAACCTGCACAAATAACATGGAACCAAAATTGGGTCACACTGAGCAAGAGTACGAAAAGTAAAAAATGATGCGCAAAGTAGTACGGTTATTGGGTTACCTTGACTGTCTGGTCATCATACATGATCCACCGTCCATCCTTGAAGGCAAAACAATGATAATGCTGGCCATAGTAACAAACCTGCAAGTGTAAAAAAGCAATAATATATATCTAATGATCCTCATTGACAGACAGATGCGCAAACAGCAGATTTAGATAAACGACTATAAAACTGTAGAGACATGATGTTTACTCAAGAATGCAACACATCCTTACCATGAATCCAGAATTTGGAGAAAATAAATCATTTGGTAGGTATAGTGATGAAGCTAAATGAAACAAAAATTGACAACAAATGGAAACTTACGCTACTCTGGCAATTATCAGCTGGAAGTGAAATTTTTTACCTCAATTATGTGAACAGCAATAATAATAGTCACATTGACGTTATATGCAGCTGAACTCAATTTCTAGTTGCCTTAAATATATTCAACCTACTTCATATCATATCAGTTCCCAGTCTACGTGATTACTGAAAGCAAGCTCTCAAATCATTACACATCTAACACCAACAAGTGACAGCACAATAAGCTCCCTGGAAAAATAAACAAATAGTATCCCAAGCAAGAGTCATAATCTTATTATCAAACTAGAGTTATTTTGGTAGTTCCCTAGACCTGAGCAGAAGTTGGGCTGGGCCTGCAAAAAGCACAGGCCAGCTGTACATGTTTTTTGCTGCTGCATAATAAATAATATAAATATGCATACTGGAAGAAGATAATTTACAGGTCTAAGAAAACGATAATTTACACATTCAAGAATCAGATAAAACAAAACAAAGGGTATCCTTGGCCATACCACTGACACCAGGGTGTGTTTGCTTCCTTGATCTAGACCACGGTAGAATATGCTAATGTCTATCTCAGTTGAAATACCAGCCAAAGTTGCAGATATGTCATCTACACTCTCTTTGCTGTTCTGCCATCCCAAAACTGAATGAAAGATCAATAGGTAAGTAGAAGGGTATTGCCAAAAATGATCTCACCAAACATAGAACATGGAAGTGTTAGCGCAGAATCATCCCCTCACAAGGCTATATGTGCCAAAAAAGTAAGCTAGATCACAATTGCCCAATTGAAGATGGTCAACTAAGAGAATACAGCAATCTATCCAACATGATTATAGCAATAATAAAATATATAATATAAAGCATCCTAAGACAATACTGTGAGGTCAAATACTCATCAAACAGCTACTCTACAGTGCAAAATAATTGCAGCCTGAAACATCCAAGAGCCAAAAAAAAAGCTTACCGACTGTAAAGACATGTGGGGAAGTAGACAGGATGTGGTGTATATGATTCAGTTTTCCACAACCGCCAACGCCTTGATCACAAGCTAGTTGATCATTCATTATGACAACCTTCAAAAGTTCATCAAATGAAGAATCTGGACACATCATCTGAAGAAGGAATAGTAGCGGAACCAATAATTATCATGATTGCACTGTAAGAATTAAGAAACCACGTATAACACAGAAATAAAAATAGGGAATCATGAGATCTAACCTTCGCAGTTCGGAGTGAACTAGCATTGATATTATGGAAAAATGAAGTATACTTGAGCCGCCTAGACTCCATCTTACAATTGTGACAGTTCATCCGTTCATATACATCCATCCCAAAAAGACTATGTGCTATGCAAGAAATATTTGTACAATCCCATGATCCAATAGAATTCTTCTCATGAGATTTACCATGGACAGTACGAAAGTGTACGACTTATGCAAACACTCAAAGATTACACCCAGTACCTCAGATGCATCATTCATCTGCCCCTGCAATGATCATAGATGGTTACGCCAACGATAAATAAGAATTTGGATGCTAAAATGCTTAAACAACATACGTAAAACCTTAAATTATCAAGAGAGGACATCAATTTACCTCCTGAAAGAATTTGCTGTTCGGGTAGGATTTGCTCAAAGCAATCCTCAATGAAGTAGGCGCAACAGCTTCTCCTTGTCCCTTGGCTGCTTTGCTCAGGTCAATGAAGATACCATATAAAGCGCAGACAGCACAAGGATCTTCAACATGCTTGTGCAGCGATGATGTTTTAAGGAACTCGTCTCGGAACCGCCTTATATGCCATAGTGACTACGAATAGAAGAACAATAGGTAAACAAAGAACAGTTGCTGGTCCCATACCTGAATAAGCACATTATGAATCTAAGCATACCTGAATAATCACATTCAAGAAACAATTGTATTCACCAGCAGCATTTTTAAGGCCAGTCCCATACACTTCTGTCCCATTTGAAGTGTTTATCGTACCAGCAGGACAGGCGTCGTATCCTTTAAATGATACGACTTAAGTGAGAAATCATTGGAATTCCACAAGACAAAATTAACATCATTATCAGAAACTTCTGGTCAATGTAGAAACAGAGAAAGAAGACAGTAAGAGAACAGTCCTCATAACATCATATCATCATATATACTTAGGGCTTGTTTGGATGTGCATGTATTTGCCTCAATCCACATGTGTTGAAGTGGGTTGGAGTGTATTTGAACTAAGTTCCACTCCAATCCACTTCAACCCATGTGGTTTGATGTAGATACATTGTGCATCCAAACAAGGCCTTGATGGTCTCTCAGCATATAAAGTAGTTATTGAAATTCTTCTCCAGCATTGGTCAAAGTATATAACAGTGATGAGGCCCAGGTAACAATAAAATGCATGCTCTTCCAAGAACTAATAAAACTTGCATCATGTCAGAGACCCAAGGTAATAACATAAGTAAAGTTTAATGGTATTATAATTGATTAATTATCAAATTATTCTTTGGCATGGGGACAGGATATAGATATGGAAAAATTCAGCATTAACATCAATAACTCATTAAACCAGCATGCATGTAACATGAGGAAAGCACATTACAGGCAAAGCAGAATATTTGTACACTGTACAACCCTTGACACAGAGATATATTTTATGATAATACAGAGATGTTGAATATAAATGCCCATGGATGTTCAAGAGCTGAAGAATGAGACACAAGCATATTCATAGAGAATGGAAACAATCAAAATAAAAAGGGTACCAAGGCTTTGGCGCACTGCTTCATCAAGATCTTCTTGAAACCTTTTATCAAAATCATCCTCGATGAGCACATCCGCTGCTGGTATTGCACCACTGCCAACTGGATGTGAAAAGAACAATTTCACAGAAGTCCAGATCATAAACAAATTTAAAAATATAATATACAGAATCAATTGCATTTTTTGGTAATTTACAAGACATATCAAGTCAAGGAACGAGAAAGTAAAGAATAATTGGAATGAGTATGTAAAAACGCCCATAGTAAACAAAAAGTACAATACTGTGGTTTGTTTGGTCAACACAAATGCTTACAGAAAGAACAAGAGTATTATAAAACTGAATTAAATATACAACAATAACCAATGCTTAGATGTATTTCAATGCTTTTTAAGCTTTTAGCTATTGAGGCATTCCTAAATGTGCTGAACTTATTTGTTATCAATCTGCTAAGTAAATCCTATTATTCATGAACAAGTTTGTATCGTAGGAAACCAAAAAAAAAAACTCCTATTTAACCAAATAGGCAAGTACCTACTTAGGGCATATAGACATAGGAAGGACATTGTGATACTTGTATGTTTTCAGACCAGGAACACTGGGGTGCTTGTAAAATTTGATACCATGCAGCTCAGAAGAAACAACTACTATTATTGTACATGCAACTGTATGCTAATTTAGTGTGTAAATCTTAGCAGTCTGTTCAAACTTTAAGCCTTCAACTACTATTATCCAGTAATCAAACACTGATATTGAAAATTATTTTATACATAGATTTATGGACCCATGAAAATAGCTACCTTTCTCAAAATTTGTCTTCTCTGTTCCTGCAGAGTGACCTCTATGAACAAATTATGGATCATCTGAAGGCACATGCAGCTGATTCTGTTTTCCAGCTTGATAGCTGTGGTTTGCATAGGGAGCTATTTTACAAGAGCTGCTCCGTCTAGAAGCTTTCGAACCAAATTGTGGACCAGATGCCCTATCATTGTCGTCATCTTCATAAATAGCACCTGGCACGCCTACAACAATAAACATATAGTAATACATTTTAAAATTGTGAACAGAATTGACAGTGAAAGCTCTTAACTTGTACAGTGCATAACCCACAACCTTGGTAGTACTTCTTCTGTGGTTCACTAGAACTCTTAGAATTTTGGGTGCCAAGATTACTGAGAGGTTTTATTGGTTGTGCATCTTTCCAAACCCCATTCATTTTCAATGTCAACTTAGAGACACACATATCACTGTTGGTTAATGCCTGTGCATCAGATGAATCCAATCCATTAAGTTTCTGGCTGAAATTGTTCTCGTGTAGCGAAAAGTCACCAAACTTTATGCCTTCGAGATAAGTACATGAAGAGTTATTGGGCGCACTTTCATGGTTATCCTGATTCCCAGTGGTTGAGAGACGAGCTGTACCGATTAAAGAAGATGCATATGTACTTCTATATTGTTCTGCAAGATGTTTCTGCTTTGCTTCCTCCTCTATCCTCCGTTGATATTCCAGAGTCTCTTCTAGCTTTCTTTCCTCTGCTTCAAGCTGTACCCTATGCCTAAGTTCTTCCTCTTGTTCGTTGAAGTAATCATCACTTGTCGAGAGTTTGCCATCCAAATCATCACAATCAGCAAGCATTTGACTGCATAAAGAAAATAGCATGGTCAAAATTAAAGGGCATATAACTACGTCCAAGAAATTAGGTCGATGAAAGGATCATTATATTGCAGCTTCTTTTTCAACAATACTGGCACAAGTTAGGCACTGACAGATGAAGCTTGCAGTGAATTTCAGAAACATGTACAAGCATATGTATGACATAGAAGAGACAAACAAACATCCGAGGAGCAGAGGGCCATTAATGACACAAAGATGGCCTCAAGCACCAAATTAGAAAACATTAAATGCACAAGTTTGGGTGAGGCCACACAGCAACAACGCATTCGCCATTATGTCACAATCAAGTAACACGTGACCTCATATAGAGATAAATTTGGAGCATTCATATCAGTTCTACACCGGGTGAGCGGATGGGGGCTAGGGAGGTGTTGCGGCTGGCTGTGAATTGAATGTGAAATGTTGGAGGCAACAAAAACAAGATAACATTAAAGGGAGAGTATAAGAGAGATTTGCTTTTATTCTGGAGACATCTATCTGTGGGTACACTTAGCATTGCTAGCCCTTCGATCACCTACATCAAGATCCAGTGTCTCACTCATTTCTATACTGTATCTTGTTTCCCACAGCAATCACTAGCCATTGCTCACCGCAAACGGAACAGCTTACATTAAATTTCTCATCAGTCTGGCAATAAAAACATAGTAATCAAATAAATCCTTCGGATGAGGGATTGGTGGGGCACTATTTCCTAACCCTCTGATCAAAATGAGTGACTGGAATATATGGATTTAAAAATAATACTTACATATGTAGTACCATGTTTCAATATTATCTAGCAAACCTATCAATTCACATGACTAAATCAAACAAAATAAAATTACTAGGTAAGGTTAATATGGTTCGCCAAGTATAGAATAATAGAAATGAAGCATGCCACATAAATTGGCTGCTTCCTACTGCTGCAAGAAGATGTATTAATATATAACATGTTTTACGTAGCTAAGAAAAAATATAATCAAACGAAGCAAGCTTGTAATTATGCAACCTTAGCATCTTTCCTCGAGTAAATTCTGTTGACACAATTAGTAGTACAGAGTTACTACAGATACCCCAAAAGAAAAGGAAAACTAAGGATTCCAAAGCACCATACCCAATTAAGAAACTTCAACAAATGTGCCCTCACAAAGAGCTCTTCTTTAGTAATCAAGTTTTTGAGAATATAGGTACTGCAAGAATCACTTACAGTGTCTCTGTTGTTTCCTCGTCAGCACTATCCTGGCGAATGAGAGACTGGTCGCCCAGCTTGAATCCTTAGGGAGAATTCAGAAGAATTGTAAGAAGAAAATTCCTTCATGCGAACATGAAAAAGACTAAAGTGCATCGCCTAAGACAAAATCAGATCCACCTTGAGCTCCTTTTGATCTTCGAGAATCCTTAAACTTCTTCTTATCCTTTGATTTTTCATGGGATTGCTTCATATCACCCCCTTTGTTTGCATTCTTCTTAGCATCCAAAGCAAGTTCAGCCAGGAAGGCTTCCCTTGCAGCATCAGATCTCTCTCTGGCATCCTTATCCACTAGCTCTTCCAAATGGCTCTACAATGCATATCCATAGCCACAGTTAAGCAAATGAACAAAAACAAAAGGCACTGACAATTAAAAAAAAACAAGGTACTGGAATAAAACTTATAATGATGTATACGTTACTTGCAAGAACGATCTCATAAGGGGGTAAAAGAATCATTCGATAATCAAGAGCAGAAACAGGTCCAAGTCTGAGCTCTAGTTGCCGCATCACAGATAAATTTCGCATAATCTTAGCATCCAACTTGCAAATCTGCAAGCAAAAAAAAAAAAGTTATGAAACATATATTGTTAATGTATTTTGAAGGTTTTATGTAATTCCTACAGTGAATAGAATCGAGAAAAACTAACCTCCGTAGCAACTTGTTCCTTCATCTTTAATACAACAGTGTGTACCATTGAATCATTTGTATGTACAAAATCATGCAGCCTCCAGTCATCTTCTTCGGCCCCATCAAAGTCATAAAAGCGTGTTCCCATGCCAGAAAAGGCATCCTCATAACCGAAGTGTGAAGTGTGAAGTTCCTTCAAAATAGCTGAGATTGCATCTATCTCGGATCTGTTACTGTCGGACTGCTCCTCAGTATTGCGTTCCAACAACTCCTCCTGCCGCTTCCTGAGGAGCTCCTCGAAAGATTGGGATCCATACCGCCCCACCTGCTCCCTTCGTGTTTGCTCTTCACAAAAGAGGCCCTCTACAGAATTAAAGGCCTCCTCATTTCTCAGCTGTTCAAGCTTCCTCTCACATGAGTTTTGCAAGTTGTTAAACTCCCTCCCAAGTGCCCGAATAAGGTCTATGCACTGATTTGACCTTTCATCAATCATACGGTTCCAAGCCAATAGCTGCTCACCAAATGAAGATCCAGCGCACAACCATGAAAGCAGTGCATCAGTATCAACACTCTCGGAGAACTTTCCACCAAAAGTCAGCCCATCAATGATCAATTCCGATGAATCAGAATTAAGGGTAACCTTCTCCAGTGCATCGTGGTTTTTTGAGAAACTATCCCCATCACCTAGTCCTTCTGCCTTCTCTATATTCCTATTAAGTCCAGAGGCCTGCATTAAGTCCTGCAAGAATTTAGCTACTTTCCGAAGCGATGATGCCTCCAAGAAGCGAATGCAAAGTGGCGACTCGTCCAAAGGGTGATTAAGCAGTAGTGACCCGGATTGCAACCCCCTGAGTTCCTCTACAGCAAATCGAATCACCTTGTTTAGATTGCCCACTGAAAGATTATGGTTCTTCACAAGGATTTTGAACGATGAATGGATTCTTTCTAAAATGTTTGCCCTTTCGCCATCATCTGAGAGTGGCCACTTGTCGTCACCTTCCCTCACCACCACTCCAAAACCATTACACTCCTCGTTGTGTGGTGAGGCTGAGGATTCTGACTTGTCCGACTTGTCTTTGTTACTCCAATTATCCCACCTAATTAAATTCCCTATCCCCATCTGTTTCAAGGTTGTCGTTTTGATCTTCTTCGAACAGTTTCATTGCGGCAGTAGTATCCAATGGCATCCAGTTCCAACCAATGAGCATTTCTGCCCAGTCAGCATCAATCTCCTGCGGCAACATTTCCTGCAGCCCAGGTGAGAGTATCCCAACATGCTCCCCATGACATGCCACCGGTGTGCCTCCACATCTGAAAACTGCTCCGACACCTACCACATACCATGAACTCCCACTTGTCATGCTTGCTGGCAAATCGTATCACCTCATTGAGCACATCAGATGCTGCACTGGCAGCATCTCTCTCCTTATGCATTGCAGAAGCATAGTGTGCCTTGAGCTCGGGAATGCTAGTGTTTAAGAATGCAAGCCTTTGCTCCACTGGTATGGAGCCCCAGTAGGCACGCACCTGGTCAGTGCGCTCAGAGGCAGATGAGGCTGTTGCTTTCCTAGACCCGCCTTTTCTGCGGTCAGCTCGATGTCCACCCATGGATGACTGAGACGACGATGAGGGGGCCTCATCTCCCTGGGGCTGGGACGAAGCCGGGGTGGCAGACACAGCACCATTGCTCTGCTCCTTCTGCTGCTGCAGCAGCCTCATGGCGGCCAGGCGTACCTCGATCTCCTGGCGGCGCTCCTCGGGGGTCTTGGTCGCCTTCTTGATCTCGTTTGGGCGGCGCGGGGAGGGCGCCGTGGGGACAAGCCGGCCCTCCATTGGTTCGTCGGCGATACGTCGCACAGGGATGAGGCGAAGCTTGTCGTCCCCGCGCCGCCCAGGGTTTTGACCCAGGTGGAGATGGAGGCGAGGTTGGCCTTCTGGATCAGGCTGCGGAGCTCGGTCTGGACCTGGTCGATGTCCGGGCCGGGCAGCCTGAGGGAGTGGGGTGAAGTGTCGGAGGGGGCCTCGATGCTGAGGGCCGCGCTCGCACTCGGCGACGACCTCCTCGTAGGCTCGGGCGTCGCTGGCAGCGTCGTAGAGCAGCATGGCGTGGAAGTGGGCCAGCTCGATGGACTCCGGCGCGAGCTCGACGGCGCGCTGGGCCGCCTGGAGCGCGGCCCGGTGGTGGCGCGCGCGGGCGGCGGGGTCGTCGAGGACGGAGGCGGCGCGGGCGTGCACGGTGCCGTGCGCCCGCAGGAGCAGCGGCGAGGAGGCCTCCCCGTGGCGGGCGAGGGCATCCTTCATGAGGCGCAGCGCCCGCGCGTGGCTGCCCCGCTGCAGGCAGGCGAGCGCCTTGTCGACCTCGGCGCGCACGGCGGCATCTTCCCCGCCGATGCCGGCCGGCGGGCGGCGGGGGCGGCGTCGGGCGGTGGCGGAGTAGGGTTTGGTGCGGAGGTTCGCTTTTTCCGGCCCATGGGAATGAGGGAGATTTGGGGCGAACCGGTGCGCCGCGCGGATACCCTATAAACAAGACGGAAGGAAGACGCGCAGCCGGACCCAACCCAGTGGCGCGGTCTGCAGGTGGGTCCGGGTCTAGGTCTACTACCTAACACGAGCGAGAGCGAGCGTGCGCGGTGCGTGCGCCTGCCGCCCAGACGATCCGCCGATGCGGCTCGGATCGAGAGGTAGATGGGGACTTGCTCTGGCTGTGTCCGTCGCGTGCGCATTCTCTCACCGGCGATTCGTTCCGGCTCCATGGGCCAGTGGGCCACGTTTTCTTTTCTTTTGGGCTTTGGTTTCGGTTCACTATCACCTCACTGTCGTCAGTCGTCACCTGTGATGCCACGACACGTTGTGACACCCATCACAGTGGAGAGACATTTTCAAAAAAAAAAAAACTTCTCGCCTTTTTTAACTATTTTATCTTGATTATTATAGGTTGTTTTTTTATTTATACATAAATATACTTTTACATATATATTAGAAAATTATAGATTTTAAAAAAACACTTGTTCGAGGCGATTAAAGACAATGTATTCCACAAAGTAAGTCCCCAACACTCCTTTACACACCATTTGTCAAGTATGAGAATGATAAGCCTAGTATCAATGCTTGACCTCATAACCACATGGATTCAGTGTGATTTGGTGCATGTAGAGGATGAAGTGTGAATGTCACACTCTTCTTCTTATTATTATTTTCCTCATTCTCCTTCACAACCTTATCATCATCATCATCATCATTGTATTGGTCCTCGGTCAACACATCACCAAGCACTTCATTGGGAGTGACACCCTTCAAGCCACCTCTAACTATCTACCCCGTTGTCATTCCTACTCCGTGACTTTGACTTGGTCGATGCTCGTGGTGCCTTCCGCCAGTCAAGTAGACCGGCCCCGGCACCCTTTGGCTCTGGCGGCATGTGTCTATTGGACGATGTCTCTAATTCGTTGATTCAAATTCTTGTGCATTTGTGCATCTCTTGTTGGTGAGTATAGAGTATTGTGTTGAGTTTGAGTAGATAAATGCATGAAATGGATTATTGTAATTTGTGAAGAAAGGGTAAAGCAAAAAAAACAATAGACTAATATCGGAATCTTCTATATATTTAAGACCTTATATTACATTTGAACAATTTATGTTGTTATTTATGCAAATTTTAAGCTTATTTGTTGAATTTAAGGTATTATGAGATCATTTAAATACATTATGTTTTTACTAAACTAATTATTTAATATTTGTATTAGACTATACCATAAAGGATAATAAAAAAATTTTGGTTAACCATACCATAAATTCAAATCTTGGGTTTGCCATTGCCTTAGTATATATATCGCATTGTTCACTAGCTCACGGCAACAAAATAAGAAAGGTGGAGGCAATTAGTTACTTCTTATGGACCAACGGGTTGTATGGGTCGTAGTCTCAACCTCTTGTGTGTTCCTTGTCAAAAAAAAAAAAAAACTTGTACCCTTAGCTTTGTAGAGTTTGACTTGTTTGATCATTTCAAAATGTTGCTCTGTTAGTTATGACTTCATTCATGCATGGCTTGTAGTTTTCGGAGTATCTTGTGTGAAATGACTCTTGGAAGATCGAGCTCCACCTTATGCTTCACATTCATGCCATTTACTAACCTTCGTGGTATTCTTAGTTGTAGATGATAGACAACATTTACTCTATGCATATTGTGTTTATGCAACTTCGACTTTATATACATTGGGCAAGTATATAGTGGTTTACACTTGTTTACTCATGGTGTTACGTTCAACTTTTGCGGTGAGATGGCCTCAACTTTGGCATCTATTAGAACATCGATTGACCACATGCAACTTTCTAAGAGCGAAAATTCCATATGCCTAGCGTCGCTGAGCCTATCTTGACGGATGTGCTTCCTCCAAGATTTGCGCTGGATGTACCTTTGCATGCGGTTGGTAGATTTTTTATTACCCATCGGAGACCCATCGGTGGTCAATTATGCCATGGCCTCGAAACGCCTCAAATTGCTGCTCACTCACTCGCCGCTCTTTCGTCTCAAGGTAGAGATTCTTTTGTGGTGACCCACACCTCTCTCACTCGCTGTCTCCCGCAAGCTCCCTCTTTTTCGTTTTGTTGAACCCTAGATCCCTAAATCTCTCTCTCGCTATTTCTCCCAAGGTCCATGATGCCCATGGATGAACTAAGGTGTTGCACCTGCTGAAATAATACTACGAGTTCGGGTTCACTGCCTATTTCCCGTACATTCTCAGGCAGAACTCAATAGCGAGGCAAAAAAACGTTGACTGATGTGGTCCCCCGTCTGAAAAGGGTTGTCCAACCTCCAGGTCCAGTACAACATGCAACCAATGAATGGGGACTAGTAAGCTCCACGACCGCTGAGGCTTTCGGTTGTGCATTTCACCAACTTTCGCATCTATTGGTGAGCATATTATGCCCAATGTATGGGTGTGTGGGTACAAAATTCCACCGGTGGTTGTAGGTATGGGTATTTACTGCGGATACATGTGTGGGTATGTCACTTCATCCAATCATACTCATCAAAGTATAAAAGACTATGACTATTCTAGTGTCAATTTAATCATCATGGGTGCAGACACTCGCGAGTATGGTGCGAAATGTTACCCAATTATAGGTGTGGTATGAACTTTTACCCATTAGGCAATTTGTAGCAGATAGATATTACTCCACATGTACCTTACTCAACACGCTGCCAATCTCTATATGCAACACAATGTTAGCAAATTAGAAGCACAATCCTATTAAACGTAGCTTTGCATGTCCACAACAAACAAACAAATACCAACGTGTTGCATAGTTTATGTTTAGGTACCATGCATGCTAGGACTAGCACAAGAAACCAATCATAGCTTAGCCTTATTTAATTTCCTCTCTCAATTAAAGTATAAATATAGTCTTTAAAAAATGCACGGAGCATGCATGCAACCACAAGTGACATGATACTACTCACCACAAGTCCAAATTTAGCATTAGCAACGATGGTTCCTAGCCATCACAATTCTCAACCACCTCCAAACACCACAACCTTCCCCCATCCCCCATACGCCCTCCACCACTTTCGCCCACCCCCCTTCCACCACCACCTCCGAGACTCCCCTTGACAAAGCCGGGCGTCGCCGGTGGTCGGAGAGATGGGGCCGCAACGCACGTTGGTGTACGGCCGTGGGGCGCGAGGAACCGCGTTGCTAGCTAGCGTACCACGCCGAGGTCTCCGGCAACTTTGCCTCCGTCGCCGCCAAGACGCTGCCCCGCAAGCTCCCCCGCCAACAACAATCGCTCCAAATACAACTGCGATGGGCACACATTCAACTACCACATTCATGATGGATTCAGTAATGCACCTTGTTCTTGCTTTTTACTCTCTCACTTTCCCCTACACGATGTTTAATTATATCAACAATCGCTTCTTGGATTCAAAGTAATGCGAGTTTTTTTTTATTATATCAACAATCGCTTTTTAATTGTAGTGCCAAACTTTGCCTACGGTGTTTGATAAGATCATGATAATATTTTGTTATTTCTCTACGAATGAGGTTAATGAGATGGTATGAGTGACACGTACTTTGTAATATGTTCCAAAGTAGTAACAAGATAGCAACATATCACTCTCCCGAATAACAAATTCTACAAGAGTTGTGCATATTTTTCATGTGACGATGTCTTTGATCTACAAAGATATCGCGTTGTTGCTACTGGGCAAATGGGTCGACAAAATTCAGCTTGGATTTATTGAGAGAGTCAAAGAAGAATTTTCCAAGAAATATGGCGGAGGAAAAGGCAAAAACTGCTAATGCCAATGGCCTCAAGCGAAATATGGGTATGTAATGGCCTCCTAATACTTTTCATTAACCTCCCTACCTTTTCTTATATATGTTTTGGGTGACTTTAGTATTAATTATTAGAAGTCTTTTCTCCTAGGCCTAAACTTAAAGAGCACATGAAGTATTGTGACCAGCACCCGAGGGAGATTGACAAACTTAAGTAAAGTGAAGGCTCAAGTCACAGAGGTCAAGGGAGTAATGATGCAAAACATCGAGAAGGTGGATCCGCCCTTTTACTATAGTGACTCTATCAAATTCTAATCTTATGAGGATTAATGAAGCTTTAGGAATCAACTACTTTTTACTTTACTAACAATTTGATACTCAAATGTCTCTACATTTGTCATTAGGTACTAGATCGTGGTGAAAAATTGAACTACTCGTTGATAAAACGGAGGATCTGCGATCACAGGTTCATCATATATATCATTGATCTCACGGGGAATCCATTAGTTCCATTTATCTAACTATCACTAAAGACATCACTTTAATCTCACCCGTAGGCACAAGATTTCCAAAAACAGGAACAAAGATAAAACAAAAGATGTGGTGGGAGAATATGAAGATGAAGCTCATCGTTTTTGGCATCGTGGTTGCAATAATTCTCCTCATTGTCTTAACAATTTGCAAGGACTTCAATTGCTGGTGATGTGAAATTATAGAGCCTATCTCAGATGTTACGACTATAGCCATGATTTCCTTAATTTTGATGTTGTTGTTTCTGCAGATAAGAAGAAAACATGCAAGAAAGGAAAGAACAAGAAAAACATATGGTGCATTTCCATCACAACGTAGGACCAAAATCCATCGTTTGTGTGATGTTGTTGACATTGATCACATTGTTCTTAGTTATGTCTAGATCGTTGGGCTCAAAGTTATAACTGGGCTCTCTCATATTTTAAATAATTGTAATAGTAGCAAATATTGTTGTGAATCATGATTCGATAAGGTGATTATTCTACAATTTTAGTGCTGAGCTTGTTGATATACCCACTTCTAGCTTTGTTGTTAATTAATTGGTGAGTTTCCTTAGTATCTTTGTAAAGTTTTTTAGCTGTTAGGTCTTTTCACCTTGCTCCTTCCCACATCTCAACCCTTTCTCTCCGTCTCTAAGGTGTATTGCCTCCTATCGATCTCTAGGAAAGATGAGGATGGTTTTAAGAGATCTTTTAAAAAAAAAAAGGAAAAGAGATGTGGAAGGAGATTATTTGCGAGCTGCTAATTAAACCTCTTACGTTGCAAAGTTTTAGAATAGGGGAGAGAATATGATATCTAGTTAAGTTGCTCTTATCCCACCTAAACAAAAAAATGGTGCCACACTAATTTGGAGTTGTTCTCGCTATGCCATATCGCCACTTGAGAGACTATCTTTTTTTTTTTTTTTAGGCCAAAAAATATCTTGCTAAGAGATAGACGGAAATTGAACTACTTTGTCTTTCAATCTCTCTCAATCCATGAGGAAAGGATGGGTGTACCCATACAGGACAAGTGAATCTCTCCTGCAAGATACCTCACCAATTCACAGACATTGACTAAGCCGATTGCCGGCTATAAAATGCCTGACCACTGTGAATTCGAAAAAACACGCCTTTATTTTTGCATTCGAAGCTAGAAAGAAAATATTATCTCTATAATGAAGCTAAGGCTGCATCGGTGCCAGATGGAGAGCATCTTAGAACATCTAGATTCAAACGCCGTACCACTTTCTGATGGTCCTGTTTGCAATTGGAACAAAAATATTCCGTATCTACAAATTATACAAGCACATACACACGACTCCATGACATAATATGCACACAACACAAGCATATGCATGCACTCAAAAAAAAAATACCCCAAAAAATATCCACAGATGCATATCGGGCACACACACACTTACATGTTTTACCCTTTCTGATGATGCTGATGCTGATGCTACTGCACACTATCTTATCATCAGCTCCACAGATTCAGAAGCCACACACACTACATGTACGCTTTACCTTTCTGCTGATGACGATGCTACTGCTAACGCCACGGAGTTCATCCAAAAGCTTGAGCTGCACAAGACTCGATCAAATGAGATATATGCATGGAGCTCGACGATTGGCACACACACACGTACTCCCGGCCCTAAAAGATGCTGCTGCTACTGATCTATGGCTTCTAGCAAGCCACCTGCTCCCTGTAGACAGGCGAGATCTCCTCGAAGACGGGCAGCCTCCCGCTGCTCTTCTTCCGGTACGGCACCGCCACGTCCAGCAGAGCCAACATCTGGTTCTCCACCCAATCATCGTCGTCACTCTCGCTCCCGCTCCCGCTCCCGGCCTCGTCCCGGCGTCGGCGCCCGTCGGCGCCGCCGCCCGGCCACGTCGCCTGCGCCACGATCCTGGCCAGCAGCTCCTCCACTTTCCGGACGATCTTGCTGTCCTGGTGGTCGCGCGCCTGGTACCTTCCGGCGAGCACGTCGGTGAGGACGAGCTCGGCGTCCGCGAGCCGGGTCTGCTCGATGAGGCACAGCGCGAGGTTGCACGCCTTGTTGGCGTCCGGGTCGATCATCTGCGCCTTCCGGTACACCACCTCCGCCGCCATGAAGTTGCGCTGCTGCATGTACGCCCACGCGAGGTTGCCCTGCAAGCATGTTCCAGCGGCAAATCATATATAATGGCACGCACCAGCACTGGATCGCGCGAACTTCCGAAAGTGAATGAACAATGGGCAAGCCGGCGGGCGGGGATCGAGATGACGAACGCACCAGGATGCGCGAGGTCTCTTGCTTAACGGACACGTGGATCTTGCGGCCGTGCGAGCGGGCGCGCTTGGTGGTCTTGCCATGGAACGCCTCGCCGAGGTAGATCTTGCGGAGCTTCTGCTTGAGCAGCTCGATCTCCTCCTTGGTCCGCCCGCTGGCCTTGTAAAGGTCCAGGAGGATGTTGTCCAGCGACTCCTGGGACTGCTTCGGGCACAGGTGCCGCAGCGACCTGATGGCGTCGATGGCCTCCGTCAGGTACCCGCGCTGCTTCATCACCACCGCCATGTCCTTGAGCGCGCTGTCCACCTTGTCGCCCGTGCCGATCGCCTTCCAGAACCACGCGATCGACGCGTCCAGGTCCTTCTCCACCAGCTTAATTATACGAATGGAGTTCATCTCAGTACTTGTTAACAGGTGTTCCAAATTATTAGTTGTTTTGGCTTTTTTTCTAGATTCATATATTTTTGCTATATACATCCAGATATTGATTACGTTTATAGGTTCGTTTCAACTACTATTGTGGCTGCAACTTATGAACTAGCTAGCACTAAGTGAACACAGGGGTGGTCATTTGAACTGTGGTTGTGGCTATAGCTCATGAACTATTCATAAGTTGTAGCCACAACAACAGTTGAAATGAGCACGGTAACTAGAAAAGTCGAACTAAATCAGAATTTGAAACAGAGGGTAGTTCATGTCACACAAGGGGTGGTCATTTGAACTGTGGTTGTGCTACAGCTCATGAACTATTCACTATTCATAAGCTGCAACCACAACAGCAGTTGAAATGAACACGCTAACTAGAAAAGTCAAACTAAACCAGAATTTGGAAAAAGAGGGATACTTCATGTCAATTAGCTAGTAACAGTACTTAAATATTCAAATGGAGTTCATGTCAATTAGTAACCTTACTTGTTAACTGGGATTATGTTGAGACACTGTTCCAAATTGTAAGTTGTTTTTTTTTTTTCTAGATTCGTAAGTTTTTGCTATACATCCAGATATTGATTATGTTTATAGGTTCGCTTCAACTGCTATTGTGGCTGCAACTTCTAAATTCTAGCAGCTACCGTATACAGAAGCAAACGAAAGAGGTGTTCATTTGAACTGTGATTGTGGATAAAAGCAGCGAACAACATAGCTTATGAACTACTATAGAAGCTAGCTAGTTCATAAGTCGCAGCCACAACGGCAGTTGAAATGAACACAATAACAAGAAAAGTCAAACTAAATCAGAATTTGGAACAAAGGGGATAGCTAGCAAAAGCAAACATAATTAGAACTACGCTCCTACTCCCTCTGTCCCAGTTGGGGGATGGATCTGAACTGTCCGTCCCCTGTGATGAACTTACCTACACGCTACCACGACAGGAGTAGTGGGACAGAGGGACTAGTTCATAAACTGTTGCATCAGAATTTGGAACAAAGGGGTAGCTAAAAGCTAGCTATAGTTTTCACATGTCATTTGTTTTGGTTGGATTCAAGGCTTCTCTTATATATAAGCCTTAGTAGAATTAAGCTTGCTCTTTCACCATTTTTTGTTGCAAAAATGGACCCCAAATAACTTTGCTAAAAAAATTTCTGGTAATATAGAAATGAGAAAGAAAGTGCCTATAGATCTAGGTATATAAATGTGTTTATTTGTATGTGACATTAAATTAATCACCACATAACAATTATAATGGGTAATGAGACCTATAATTAAACTAGACCAATCATGCGTTGACATAAGCAAATTCTCCATAAGCAAGCATTGCTCATGCAGGAACCAAAATAAACGGAGGCTTTTACCTGGAAGTGCTTGGCCCTAGCGTAAGGCCCGTCGCCGGCCGGGATCTTGTGCGCGACGTGCGGCGAGGTGGGGCTCGCCGGCTGAGCGGCCATCGCTGCCATGGCGACCAGCTGATCCATGCCTAGCTACTACTAGCTCCTCTTCCGATCCAGCTGTGTCTAATAAGCTAATGATGAAGCTCGCTCGCTCTCCCGGATCGATGCTAGCTTCGCGTTCGCCGATCGAAGACGTACGGTCAGACACCACGGCAAGGCCGAGGCGGAGGAGGAGCTGTCGCTGTTTATAACCAGCAGCTACCCCGCGACGTGCCGCGGCAGATGGTGTACCTGCCCGGTCCGCGCATGAGGCCGGGAACCCGTCCAGATTCAGTTCTCACTTAGACTTAACTTGATCCGGTGTGGTCAGGCCGGGGGCCTGGATACCGGGGCAAGTTCATCGGGCCGTGTCCAGTAGCTACCCGGTTTTGCCCCGACCCAGCAACCTCTTTCGCGTCACGCAAAAGATGCACGTACGTGGCAGTGGAGACTGGACTGGAGGGGATGGGATCCAATGAACAATATCCATCCATCATGAGGGCCACTAGCTGCGCGCGGCCTGCGGCGCCGGCGGCGCCGGTGGCGTGTGGCGAGTGTTGGTGTGGGCGTGACGCTCGGCTCGTCATCTTCCTCCGTGCCCCTCGGACAGCTCACCGAAAGAATCCTCTACTAGAGGGTAGAGTATAATATCACTAGTCATCATACGAAGAGCTCATCCAGTTTGGTTATATAACTGTGCATTTCCCTCCCTTATCGATCCTATCTAGCAGCTGCAACGATGTGGTCTCGATAAGGGATTGCAAAGAAGCTCTATCTAATCTCTCCCCTCCAGCATATATCTCACCGGCATGATGATAAATCTATCGTAGGAATGAAACAACACCGGCTCTCTTATCCCAACCAATTGAATCATCCATATTTTACATTTTTACATCCTGGCTAAATTGATGCAAAACTGACAAATAACATTTTTTTTTTCATTGTTGTGTATTCAAAAGTAAATTCGTGCAATTCATGTTCCAAATCATAAGTCATTTTGATTTTTTAGATACATATTACCCCTTGTCGCAATGACACTTTGTCAATGAATCTGGACAAACGTTTGTCTAGATTCATAGCCAAAACGTAAGGGCTCACGACGCAATGACAAAGGACTTTGGGTTTGGGGCTCTCACCCAGGTTCAATTCCCGGGTGCAACACATTATCCTAAATTTATTCCAGAATTTTCCGGCGCTATGCATTAAGTGGTAGACGACGGCCCCCCGACAGGGAGGCCCCGACCCAGTGAACTTCAAGATTTGTCGCGTCATTCAAAAGTGCTTATAGAGGCAAGGTTTGAGACGGTGTTTTTAGGGGTGAGTTTGGATGGGATCCAATGACCAATAATCTATACCTATAATAAAGAGAAAATTTCAGCCCACCTCCTTTTTCACCGGGCTTTTTCACCGGTTTCACCTCCTTTTTTCGGCGGGCCTTTTTCTATACTAATAAAGAGAGACAGCCCACCTTTTTCTTCACCTTTTTTTTCAACCACTTTTTTCCACCACGTTGGTAAACGACTTAAAAGCCCATGAACGATATAGCACGACTTTGAGCCCAAAGACCATGTCACAACAAGTCGCCATGATCGTCATCAGACGGAGTGCTTAGTCCCACCTTGAAAAAGGAAAGTAGAGAGGCTGGAGGCGAGTACAAGATGCGTTATCGATCCTACCATCTTTGCGCCTGCAATTGACGTAGTCTTTTGAGGTTCGAGGCACGCCACCTATTTTTCCGTCTAATGTTCTTCCGCTCAGATATAGAGTCCATGAAGAGATATTTGCATGCCCCCGTAAAGCTTTCCCGAGACCGAACCAAGGTCGTATCAACCAAGGTCGTTGCATGCCTATAAGTGCATAGCGCCTGCATCCTATACTAAGCCCGAACCAACCGAGGCCACAAATACGATCCCATCGGTCTTCAAACAAATAACAATTTTGCCTTTTTGTTGGCTATAAAAACAATCGCTTACCAATGACTTCCAGAGGTGCCGAACGACATATTCCAAAGTCTCATCCTTTTTTCCTTTCATAGATGTAGAAGATTAAAAACGCAAAAAAAAAGATTCAACATTTACAAGTTTTCACCAACCAAAAAAAAAAAAATCCATCCAACATTTATATCGCTTTTGATTACTCCCTCCTATAATTTTTATAGCCACAACCTCTACTAATGGACAGAAGAAACCAAACTAGCAGAGGGTAAATACTCACATGCAGATAGATAAAAAAAAAAAAGAAAGACAACACAACATATAGGCTTTGAACTTTATACCTTTGACTGATGACAAATAAATATTTCTACCATAAATTTATTAATGTATTAAAAAGCAAAACTCATATTATTATAGTCTAAATGTAGTCGATTGTCCAAAAACAAATTGTGAAAGTATGAACCAGTTATATATATCCTCTCGTTTTATGGAAAATTGAGAGTGACCTTGTGTCATAATCATCACACATAGTAGCTCTTGATATCAATATAACTAATTCCATGATAATTGAGTTACAAATCTTTACATGTGTAAAAAGAATTTATGAAATTTAATATTGATTTTACCTATTTTCATTAATTTTATTTATGAGCACAATTTTTTTGTGCTTAGCAATGCAAGAAAAATTTTATGATGCCCTTATTCTAATTGGAGTGCATAACATTTTTTTTTCTCCCGTTGCAACGCACGGGCATGTTTGCTAGTTAAAAAAAAAAAGATTCATAGCCAAAATGTTATCAATTTTGAGAAAAGGTAGTATTCTGTATTCTCTATTTCTTATCGTATTATCTTTGTCCTACAGAAAATTGAAAATGGCAAATGGTAACACAAACGTAACACAAATAATGTTACAGGAAATCATGAAGGCTGGTAGATCCGCTATAGGCTCTGGTTGGATACGCTTATTCAAGAATCAATTACAATCTAATCAAAATTTTCTTATAGTTGAAGTCTAAATAATTTGATGCTAACAACCGAATTCTGAGCACAAAAGACTTAAGAGACTCTCTGCCCTTTTTAATTCCTCAAATCAGTGGATCACTGCGGACTGAAGCTACGGTGGCGAATTTGTAGGTGCTAGATCAATTCCACATTCTTTTCACCTCCTCATTTTTAAATAATCCAGAAAGCCTCTTAGTGGTACAGGATTGTCGTAGTAGTTCAATTCCAGCTTAGTTTTTATTTATTTTTAGCCTCTTGAATTTTAAAAGCAAAAAGTCTATATCACACCCCCAACTTTAGGAGGTGGATTACATAACCCCCTAACATATAAAATGGTATCACCCCCTTAAACTTTCTAAAACCTGGAAATTACCCCCAAAAGCAGTTTTAAAAAATTATAAGAAATCATATAAAAAAATCATAAAATGAAAAATTCAATTATGTTAGACTTCAAATAAATAAATCTACAAATAAACATATAATATGATATACTTTAGTATATTTTTTTACATCTATAAAGAAAAGATAGATCTATAAAGAAAAGCATAGATCTAAAGCCCTTACAAAGAAAATAGAATACAGTAGTTTTAGGTAGGATTCTCATTTTTTTTTTTTTTTTTTAGAATCTACCCAAAGGACATCTAATCAAGTCCTTTGTGTGGAATTCTCAGTTATTTTGACCAAGAATCCAATTATAAGCGGTTCGCATCAGCGCCGTAGTAATCACTACAGTACAAACGGAATCCACAGTTTCTTTCTGGAGCCAAACGATAATTGCTGCAGTACAACAGACTCCACAGTTTTTTTTTTTTTTTTTTTTTTTTTTTTTTTTTTTGAGCCAAGAGACAATCAGTTGGAAGTTATTATCATCAAAATACATACTGTATGGCTGAAAAAGGCGTAACTGGATACTGATAGACTATCAAAAATGCACTCTTAAATACAGGAAATATGTCCCAGGGAAAACTGAACTCATGTCAAAATCCCACATAATTGAAGCAATGGTATAGGCACCATTGACGATTATACTAAAATCTGGGAGGACTAAGAAACAGCACCACGGACATGGAAAATGCCCTTATCTTTTTCTTTGGTTCTTTTCCAATGCCATACAGAACCACATGAAGAGGGTTGGCAAATCCAACCCTCGATCTAGTAGTTTTGGTTGCCCCGCCCACGACCTCCACCCATTCGTCCACGGCCTCGCACATAGCCCCCTGCCGCCAGGGCCACCTACGCCTCTGCCACCTCGGTCATATCCAGGACCTGTGTAACAGTGCCACAAGTTGTTTAAGGCTTTCAGCGCACAACAAGAAAGGGCCCCCAGATACTTTTTCTTAATCTGAAGGGATAACCACCAACACCAATAAGATAATGATCAAAATAGAAACACCAACCATGCTGCGATTCTACTTTTTTTAAGAACCTTCTTGCTACAGGATAGTCAACATCCAATCTATGCTACTGCTTGGCAAATAATTTCAGTTATTAAGAACCAAGAAAGAGACAGTGAGGTGAGGGGTCTAACTCATGCAAATATCTATAGAGCAAAGATTACTGAGACTGACGAAGTGACAGACTGTACATACCACCATAGCCCCAGTTGCCTCGTCCTCGGCCACCACCACCTCCTCTGTTCCGGTTGTAGTTCCAACCTCCATTATCTGATAACAAAAATATTATCATCGTACATGATTGTATAATACAAGCAAGATGAAACCAAGAAAAGCTAAACATATCAACTTCAATCTGGAGGACAGAATTCCAGGCGTAGTGATTACAAATGCTTCAGCAATGTCATTTAAACGCTAAATATATAAACAAGCATTAATTAGTACATACCATAGCCTCCATATCCGCCTTGGTTGTAACCATAACCGCCATAACCACCTTGGTTGTGGCCATATCCTCCCTGGTTTCCATACCCACCTTGATGTCCATACCCTCCCTGGCCATATCCTCCCTGGTTTCCATACCCACCATAACCTCCTTGGTTATCATATTCGTATCCACCATAGCCTCCACCATACCCACCCCTGCTACCCCAGCCCCTTCCTCGCCCCCTGCCTCTACCTCGGCCGCGTCCATATGAATCTTCAATACATTATATACAGATTAGAATTTGGTTAAAAAAAGAGAATTAATTTACTAATAGATATTCACCTGTTTGAACTGGATTTTGTCTTGGCTGGTGCTGCTGATATTGCTGAGGTTGCTGGTATCTTTGTGGCTTAAGATCTAAAATGAAGAGGAGCTTGATACCTGCAAAAGAACAAAAAATATTATTTCCAAATAGGCTAAATATTGCTGCACTCTAGTAATCCAGCTATAGGTATCAGTTGATAAACTAAAAAAATGGGTATCATAAAGGAATACAAACAGAATACCCGGGTGAGTTCTTGTTAAGCTCCTTAGGTGACAAGGAAATTGATATCATTGAAACATGACGAGTCATCTCTAATCTGCAATCATACAACATAATAAATCAATAAAAGCCAACAATATACCAACAAAAAAAAACAGTGTTCTGAAACTCAAGTACTCAACGGTACAAGGCCTTCCCTCAATGGGCTCCCATACATCAGTAATACTGACAGAACTAATTATTGTATCTTGATGCAAACCAGGAATCCTCTTCTGCAGTTCGGTAGAGGTACAAATCACACAAAAGAGTCTAGAAGATGTTGACTAAAATTAGATAGTTTATGAAATTAGCAAACCAACCTTTATAATCTCAGCAATAGCCACGGTCTTGCTTATAGCCTGTCCCATGGCCTTCAACACAATTTCTTTCACCCGTTTTCCTGATTTGAAAAGCTAATATAAGATAGATAATATGCATAAATTAGGTGACTAATATGTATGATAGTCTTCAGTTTTATCTACTTAAGCAGAAATTGCAAATCAGATTAGTACAAGAACAAAATGATCACAAGCATTGTGTTACAAGCTGGCTTGGTATTGCCATTCCTGAATTTGAGGATGCAATCACACTTCTTCACAAATAAATATAGACATAGGTAACAGTTCCCATTGGCTACAACAGTTGTTTAATGTCTCAAGGAATTTAAGATGATGTCCATTGGATTCCTGTGAAATACTGCAAACAAAAAACTAAAAAATAAAAACAGCTCAGATGAACCAACTGAATGTTCTATCTGAGCTAGGAGCAGTTTATCCTCCATGGGGAGTTTGGTACAGCTTCCCAAGCAACTTTTGGAGCTGTTTCTACGCCTCACCCACCAAAGGGTCTCTATGGGAACAGCTCTCAATATCATGGTTACTGGAGTCCTATTGAGGAGGTGAAGCTGAAAAAACAAGCTTCACCCAGCTCCAACTTCTATCTTTGCACTCTTGTAACTTACTCCCCGTCCGCCACCCCCCCCCCCTAGCGTGCATAACAGCAGTCGGAGCAGGAAGAACATGTGGATGCCAGGCGGACGAAGGCGCCACGGTGGAGTTGGAAATGCCGGGCGGAGATGCACTGAGCACAGGAGCGCTGGTGCAGGGCTGCCAAGCTAGAGCCGAATCTGTTTTGGGAGGGGCTAGAGCCCTGCCAAACAAGCCGTATGGGTTATCGTATAAAGGAGCTCCCATAGATCATGTGTTAGGTCCACATTGGATGCCATCCAAGAAGTTGAGATGAACTGAGGACAGTCAATGTCCAACACTGCAAACAAATTGCAGACTCGTCATCAATTATTTTCTGAGGCAAGAATAGGTATGACTAAAGCAGAGAGGACTGGGAAGGGCAGAAATATGTAAGATATCAGAATAAGCAAGTGGTTGGACATAATGTCAATATAACTAGCAATATTTCCTATTTTGATTTCGAAATCACATCCTTTTATTGGGGGATAATTGACAGGGAGAATAACTTTTGTATTGTAGTTTTGGAATGACGATTCAGATCAAGAAAAGTGTCAATCTTGACTGTACAACATTATATCGGGGGATATGCACCTTTATTGATTGATATGGGCAACAACCAGTCAACCACTCAATTCAATATAGCTTGATGAACAGCAGACAATCAAAAGATGTGCTAAAGGTCACACTGCAAGGCACACTTCACTTGCACCCAAAAAGGGCACATGCAATCAATTGCTGATACCAAACCCACAATACTACCAACACACTACACACCATGCAAAATCAAGCATACCAGTAACAGCATATCACACACAACATCAGAATAGCTAAAAACTGGACGATTGTACTAGACCAGCATTAGAGAGGAAAAAATGTTAAATGGTTGACAAATCGTCACTCAATGCTACACGGTTCCAACCACCCTATATTCTAAATAAATGGTCGAAAATCATCAATCAATGCTACACAGTTTCATAGCTCAAGTATGTATATGTGCTCCATCTTACCCTGCAGCGCGATACAACACAATGGGGGAGCAAATCGCCGAACTGATGACAAGCCGCGCCAGAAGGACGTCGCCAGCAACTAGGCAACCAAACCATAAAGGACACACCGTAATCCACCACACCTACTCTAAAATGCGTATGCTCCGATCCGAAACCCTGACTCCACAACACCGCAGGCCGTCCGCGCTCAGCAATCATTGCCGCCTCCACACGCGGCAGCAAGATCTGGTTGACGCACGGAGGCCAAGAAGAGCGATCTAGGAAGCGCGGACGGGGGTCAAAAATTCGCCCCAACAGCGCTACGGGAGCAGCTCGGTACCTGGACGAGGGAGGTGGCGTAGGTGACGTAGTTGCGGATGAGGCCCTGAGTGGTGATGCGGATCTCGTTCTCGCTGATGGCGGCGGCCTCGGGCCGCGGCTTCCCACCCGATGGTACCGATCCATGGCGCTTTCCTCCGGCGACACTCCCGGCGAGTCGGTGTAGGTGGCGGCGGCGGCGGCGGCGGCGCTGCTGTTGTTGCGGAAGGGGCGCTATCGGGGCGGGTAAAACCCTAGAAATAGTGTGGGTTGGAGTTAGGGTTTAACGGCATCCGCGGTGGCGGCTGCTCCGATAGAGATAGAGGGACGGATATGGCCGCGCAGGTGCCTGGAGATTCCCATTTTTGTTTATTTTAAGATTATGGAATATTGTTATGCTTCTTTTGATTTTATTGATACTGTGGATAATTATAGGGAGAATTATCTACATGACCAAGAACAAATGCACTTTAGGTATACTGTGGATAATTATAATTAAGTGAGAATTATCTATATGAGTATTATTAAGTGAGAGGTAAAAAGATTGTTTTACCCATATATGAAAAAAAGCAAAATACATTTATCAAATGCACAAAAAATTCATAAATACATTTTCAACTCACAAATCCACTATAATTTTGGTCTTACATAAACAAGGTCACATTAATTCCGGTAGTAGAGGTGGGGAAGTGGTGCGAGCATCCCCGCGCCCTACTGTCGGGGAGGGGGTGCATGGCGGGGCGTCGGTGGCCGGGCACCGCATGCCAACGATGTCGGGGTGAGCGGCACGCCACCACCGGATTGTGGAAGCCGCACAAAGGTCGAGAGGGGGGAAATGAAGGGGATCCAATGGGGAGGTGCGGGCGGGGCACTTGCCCATCGGTGGCGGCGGGCGACACGCCTTCCTAAAGTGGCGTCGGCGCCCCCATCGCACAGGCCGTGCATCGATGCTTTTTGTTTATCGATCGAACTGAACCGAATGAGTGTGCCGAGCTAACGTGGATAGAGGCAAAACACATAAGTGTAGGATTGTCTTTTTCGCGTGCAAGGAAGTGGATGCCCTAACAAAATACATTAGCGCACCTAATGTAAGGTCATAGAGGCAACCAAAAAAAAAAATAGGCCATAGAGATAAATTTTAAATAAAAGGCCATGTACATAAAGTGCATTTTATCCATGCCCATGTAGATAATTCTCCCATATATGGTAGGGTAACATAAAACCAACCCGTTTGTATGCCTTTTTGTTATAGCCATGACCATGAGCGGCTTCGGATCTAGCTCCCCTGCCCATTGTTATCAGATATCTCAATCCACGTATTACGTAGGTTGGGTGCAATTAGTTTAGGTCTTATTTGGATGTTAACAGGATTGTCTTAATCTACATATGTTGGGGTAGGTTAAGGTGAAATTTAGTTCAAGATTTACTCCAATTCATCTCAACCCATGTCGATGTAAACCTTAAGTGCATTTTAACAAAGTTTCACTCCAATCCACCCCAACGCACATGGATGGAACCAAATCCGACTACATCACAACAATGTCGTACTGAAAAAAAAATGTTGTTGTCTACCAAAATGAACTAAGAGGCGGTGAAGTTTTTTTTTCCCTTCACCAAATTGTGGCTCCTCTGCGCACTTTAACAAAAAAAAACTAGAATTATGGGCTAAGCTCATTCTCCAATCCAATTAAGAGGTATAAAACTTTGTGGATGAATAATATAAAATTGCATGATTAAAACAAGAGTATGGGTTATATATTGATCTGATCTTTCCAAGTTGATTTGCTCATAAACAACAAAATAAATTTGATGTGTGCTTAAGGTAGGGTGCAAATTGGTGACAATTAGATACACCTCCAAACCTCTTTAGTTCAACTATTTATACTATTTGTCCAAATTTTTGTAGTAGTATAAATACTAAAATTAAAGAGGTTTGAAGATGCACCTAAAGAATACACCTTTACACCGGAGTTACTTCATGGACTCGTATCATGTGGAACTGGACAGTGGTTTACAACTTACAAGTTGCGGCCAAATTCAGGATTTTGTTGAGGACAGGCAAAGAACAGCGAGTCATTAGTGGATAAGAGGAAGGCCCCAAACAAATGAACTAGCCTCAGTATCATCAGCTGCGGGAAGATGCTTTACAAACTACTATTTGAATATAATTGGCATGCATGTATCAACCAATTGCCTTTCCAAGCTATATATGATGTGTCGAGCTGTGAGTTAAAATTCATATCATATTTGAAAAAAAATCAAGTGGGTTGAGGGCTTGTTTGGATGCAACCCCTCGACTAGTTGCCTGGGCATTTCACCTGCCTGTGAACTGCACGCCACCAATTGCAAAGATGCCCGCCGTGGCAGATGAAGAATTAGTTGGACTGTTTGGTTGAAGCCCTGGACATCAGCCTGAGTGGGTAGAACAACCAGGCAGTGTTTGTTTGATCATTGGTTGCCTGGCCGGAGTTGCACCCACAATTGATTAAAATAAACCAGAGTAGTTCATAAAATGGATATGTAATTGGTTGCTTTATTTACAATCTTGTGCAAATGGATACGTATACAAAAGCATAGCTTATACATTTTCAGAGTAGTTGATAAAATGGATGATACAAAAGCATATAGATATATAGATGTGTTGTACGCCATGCTTAAAGCAAAGCGAAGTCAGATCGCACAAGCTAAAAAAAAGAGAATATTACAACTTAAGATTAGATAGAAGTCCATCTATATACAAAAGCACATCAACGTTGTCCTAAGGGTCTGTCAGGTACCTCTCTGACTATCAACTTTGCGAACACCTAATCTAGCAGGGAAAAAAATAGATCTGTACGCACCACGTTGTGCAAACTACAATCAAGACTAATCTAGCATATATACAAGATTGAAATAGCAACAGGAAGTTGAGAAGAAAGAATCGGATTTTGCTCCCAGCCCTCTTGCACGGGATCTGAGAACAAATCTAGAAGTCAACGAAAAAGCAAAATAAAAAAAAATAAGAGGGTAGTCCACCAGATTTTTGCTGCACCAGAGGATTCACCCTGGAACATCCTCCATCTTTATGGATTTTATTGTTGATTTCAGCTGCTCTATGAAGAACGAGGGGAGAGAACAGGGAGAGAGAGTGGACCGAGTGGTGGCTACGGGAGTGAGAGAGAAAGGTGAAATGAAGAGGGGAAATGATAAGATCGGGTTATGTGTTTTGGATTAGAGAGCCAGGCAACTCGGGACAGGCCCAGGCGATCGATTTCCTACGCCTGGTGCCCGGCAACCCGTCCCGGCATCTCACACCGTGCAAGGATACCCAGGGCTCCATCCAAAACCGCAGAGTCCGAGGCAACATCCAATCCAGGGGTCCAGCCCGAGTGCAAATTTGGCCGTGGTGCCATCCAAACAGGCCCTCGAAGCATTGATGCATGTCAAGCTTCATGATTATTTATTTATGATAAAGAATTGAATTGAATACTCTCCGCACTAAAAAAGAGAGTTGTTTTGACCATCCATCTTATTAAAAAAGTTTCATAAATATCTTTGATTTTGTTATGGCTATTTATCATTAGAGGTGCTTTAATACTGATTTATTTATTCTATAATTTACACAAAAAATTTTTAGTAAGACGAAGCGGTCAAACACGATTTCTGAAAAGTTAAAAACGACACTTTTTTTTTGACTAAGGGAGTACAAAACATTTGGGACTCGAGGTACAAAAATGTTTTGTGTTGCTGCCGAGATGCTCCGGGAGCCAGCCGGAGGAGGCGGACTAGTCCAGAGTCCAAACTGACACAGAGTCATCATCGTAACTTTCGGAGAAAGGAAAATCGATAGTATCATGTAGGTATCTGCTCGGAGCTCGTGGGCACACCACATCGTCGCGTGTCCGGTGCTCAAGCTCGAGGGGCGCCAAAATTGATGTACCAAAAATTACAAAACAATTTATAGGGTGTGTTTGATTGGGCATGACTTTTGAAAAAAGCGGTTGTGACTTCCCTCGAAAAGTAGCTTTTGAAAAGTAACGGTGATGAAGCCAAAAGCCCGCTTGGTTATACACAATGGCTTTTGCCAAAGCTTCTATCACTCAAACATGGGCCCCACATGTCACGCACACAACCGGGTCTTCTTCTTTCTCTCGTACACCGGGCGAGGCATTCATACCGCCGGAGCAGAACCGCCAGCTCACGTCCGCCGTCGAAGAGCACGGGAACCCGCCGCCCGGTGAGGGAGCACGGGATCGGAGAGAGCAGGCTCGGGCGGGTCCCGTGGGCTGGCCGGGTTGGCCACGGGGCCGCCGATGGCGGGGTGGCCATATCCTCTAGCCACACTCGCATTGTCGGTTGGAGGCCACCGGCGGAGCTTGAGGTGGGGTTTGTCGCCGGAGTTGGCCCTCACTTGCCGATGGAATAGGGAGGGAGGGAAGCCGCGGCCCACCGGATCCGAGGAGCCACATCCATGGCTTGCGCCCCGCCGCGGCCCCGTGATGCTAAGCCCACCGGCGATCCTACGCCCGACCGTCATGACGGACGCTGCGCGAGCCGGGCCAACCGCACCCCGACCGCTCATGCCGCCATCTTTGCTCCGCTCATAGCCTAGGGGAAAGGGAGAGGGGCGAGGCGTCGCGCCCAAAGCCACAAGCTTCGCCGCCGGGAGGAGGTGGCCACCCACCGACGATGGTTGCCGGCCCGGGAGGGGATGGAGCGAGGGGCCGCTAAGCGGCGCCTGGAAGGACGAGCGGCGGCGCTCGCCGCTTCCAGCGAAAGAAGGGGCGACCGGAGGAGACGCGATGCAGAATAGAATAGAAACAGAACAAATCGTTATTTTGCCCCATAACCAATGGCGGTGGTGGCAATTTTTGTCCCAAAAGCGGAGTAAAAGCATGGTCCAGGCTGCTTTTGGCTTTGATTAAATTTGTCTTAGATCAAAAGCTGCTTTTGGCGTGAACTTTTGATGGCGGCCATTCCAACCCCTTTGGTTGGGCATTTGGCTTTTAGGGGCAAAAGCCACAACCAAAAAGCCCAACCAAAGGCACCCATAGATTGGAAGGGAGAGAGTTGGATGCATTTTTGGCTGTTTGATCGAGAGGTATATATTTATTTTTGGAATGAATCGAGTAGTATAAATTTATTTATTTTTGAATGAATCGAGGAGTATA